>NSDO01002762.1:98009-112533 GCA_002286825.1 Lagenidium giganteum | reverse complement strand
GCTCCAACGAACAACACTGTGATTTCGTTCCCACCAGCGCCAGTGCCATCGCCAACCAAGGGTCAGCAGCAGCAGCAACAGCAGCAACAGCAGCAACAGCAGCAGCAGCAGCAGCAGGCGCCACAGCACTAAGATGCTTTTGAGTGTGTGACCTTCTGCAGTGGATGAGCGGGATCCCATGGACGTTGCATATAGAGTTTGATATCGCTTCAAATCCAGGAATTCCGGAGCGAGCAAGGCCTTCATTCGGGTTGAAGATGTAGGCTTTTGATGCGAGGGATGTGTGTTTACTGCAGTTGAGATATTGTATTAGTACATCTCGATGCTTGTTGCGGTATTCATCGGCATGTTTGTTATCTCGTTTTGTTGTCGTTTGTTGCACGGGTCGATCTCATGACGGATCACGTGTCACAGATGAGTCTGCTCTGCCGGGAATGCTTCCGCATCGATCGGCAGCTGCCGTCGTGATGTGCACGAGTTCGAACTTGGGCGCAACAAATGGGCAGACGATAGCCAGGACGAAGACGTCGAAGACAGCGAGTGTGGCACGCGCGTGCTGTCGGTCGATGGCGTAAACAAGGCGAGTTCCACTTGCGACAGCCGCTTGATCTCCGCGGCGAAGATGTTGACGCCGCGCCCTCTTTCCGCAGGCTGCTGCTCGTCATCACGCTGGCCATGTCCGCCGTCATGGCGATGGTGACCATGATGGTGGTGATGTAGGTGATGACCAATGTTTTGGTTGAGTTGACTCTGTAGCATGGCGATCATGCCCGTGTGGCCATGTGCACCGGTTGTGTTATGATGATGAGGCAGCAAACTGTCTAGCTTGGCCTTGTGCAAGTTATTCAGCAGCGCCATGCGCTGGCTGGCCGTGTCCACCAGCTTCTTCCGAACTAATGGGAATCGTTCCAGCGTGCTGCCTCCGTCGAGGTGGGCGTAACTCAGTGTGTGTAGCTCACAGTAGGTCAGCGCTCTGACACTGGCCTGGCGGCGCCGGCCAGCAGGATCACAAAGCAATGCCAACTCGCCAAAGTGGTCGCCGTCCTGCAGCACGGCCACATTGCGTTCCTCGCTGGAATTCTTGTTGTCTGCTTTGTCGTCGTGAACAAGGAACAGCACCTGGAGCTCGCCCTTGCTGATAATGAACATCTCAGTGCCAACGTCTTGCTCCTTGATGACCATGCTTTGCGGGGAGAAGAAGACGGGTTTGAGCAGCAGCGCAATATGCGCTGTGAACGCCTTCTCGATATCCTGGAAGAACGCAATGTGGCGGATCACAGTCTTAATGAAGTGTTCGACAAGTTCCTCGCGCAAGTTGGTCGGCAGAGCATCGAACAACGCCGTCTCGTCAAACACGGTCTTCTTGGTCAGGTAGTAGCGGTAGAACTGGCGGGTACGCAGCTGGAGCCCCGGTGGGAGCTGTCGGCTTTCCATGTATGCGTTGAGCTCGTTGATGCGTTCGTAGTAGCGCGATTGACTCAGGTTCATGAGCGCGACAATGGACGACATGCTGGCAATCACGTACGCGTACGTGCCCGCGGAAATGACCATGGCGAAGATTGTGTACATCCGCTCCACGATTGTGACGGGCACGATGTCACCAAAGCCCACGGTCGTCATCATCGTGAAAGACCAGTACAGCGCCGTGATGTAGATGTCGCGCGCTGGGGCATCTGTAAGGTCGTTGACGTAGATCCACGATGCATATGTGACAGGAGTTTGAGCGACTGATGATGAGGATGCCGACGACGAAGCCGCTGCTGCAATTGCTTCCTGCTTTGAAGCAAGAGCAAAGGGTTCTTGGAAGAAATGATCGGCCGTGGCTGCGAGGATGAAGCCGCAGGCAGTGAGGTGAGCAACGAGAAAGATGGAGAGTACGAGCTGGAGCACGACTAGCTTGTTACGACTGATGCCGAGGAAGTCCTCGCAATAGTCTAGCAGTGGTTGCACTTTGAGGATCCGCATGAGCTTCGCCAAGCGAATGAGACGCAGGATCCGCACGAAGAATGGTAGATTGGAGCTGCTCACTGAGTCTGGCAACAGCACATCAAAGGGAAACGCCATGGCCAAGTCGAAGAAGAACCACCCGTGTACGTAGTTGCGTGCGATCTGGCGGGAATCGTACACGAGCTCGCCTGTCTCGGCGTGAACGTACGCGGCACGGAATGAAACGACGATGTCGAGGACGTAAAACACGTCGATAATGCGGTTGACGTAGTCGCCCCAGTCGATCATCGTAGCGACGGTGGGTGGCGTCAACGCTGTCATGTACGGCACGCACGTACATATGTAGCTTAGTGCACACAAATGCAGTGAATTCCAGAATGTCCAAAACTGAGATGTTGGCAGCAAGAGGAGTCGTCGATGAGCGTCCGCCGGCGTCAGCTCGCGATGTTGCTGTTTGGCGATTTCTCGCTCTAAGCGTTGGATAGTCGAGGCGTATTGAATACCTTTCTTGGGTGGCGACGCGGTCGGGCGAGCTACGGTGGAGACCTGCGACTGGAACTGCTCGACGCGATCAAATGTGTTTGTGCGGCCCAGTGTGTGCTCTCCCTGCTTGCTCGGACTGGCTTGGGACGTTTGTCGTTCTTCAGCAATTGGTGCTACTTCCTGGTCGCTGGTATTGACTGCGATCGAGTGCCTTCTGGAGCTTTTCTTTCGTCTTCGTTTGCTTGGTGAGCGACGCACGGGCGCCGTCTCTGTCTTAGCTGGTGTATTTGTAAGCTTGAGTAGGCCTCGTAGTACGAGCGCACTGCGAGCGATACCGCGAAGCTTGACCTTGCCAGGCTTCGACCGACGTGGTGGTGATCGTAGTGGTAATCGGTTGCCAATCTTCACTGGTTCTGATGCGTTTCTCGCTGTCTCGGAGCGCAGATCCTTAACATTCAACTCATGTGATGACGCCGTACGATCATCAAGAACGACCGGGGTGATGGATGTGTCAGAGGCTGTAACTTGGTTGGATAGCTCTTGCGATGACTTCCAGGCAACACCAGGATGACCAACATCTGTCAGTTCTTCTTCGACCACGTCGTGCTCGTTCGGATAGAGCACAAACGAGTGGCTGCCTTCGGCTACAAGCTCTTCGAGGTCAAGCGCTGGCAGCACCTTAGCGCTAGCTCGGCCATGACTGCTGCTAGCACCAGCAGCGCTTGGGCGACTCGGAATCGTCATCCTCGATGCTCAATTGCCATGCTCCCGTTCGTGGTCATGTTGACCTCTGTCGTTCAGTGCCGAGTGCTGAGCTGCGGCTAGCCGCGAAACGGTTCACAGTCGGCTGTTTTCGGACGCGTAGGAACATCGCCTCACGTCGCATCAGTGCTCCAAGCGATGGCGCCAGCGAAGGAGAACGATCGTGCCGCGAAGAGCTCCGCCACGCGAGCGGTGGCACCCACAACGAATGCCATGAACACGTCCCAGTCACAGCCGTGTTTGCCAACAACAACAAAGGTCGATGACTGGAGCGACCCGACGATACCCGCCACGTCCGTGCGCTGGAGCGGCGTCGTGCCCAAGCGTCTACGTCGCCTTCCGCCTCCGTACCTCGATGTGTTCACAGTGCACTCACACCGCTTGTTGTCGGTCACGCGCAAGGAACTAGACGAGAGCGCCAAGCGTGTGTTTGCTCGAGCTGGAGAGCAGCAACCAGCTCATTTCAACGAAAACAAGGCGGAATTGCACGAGTTGCTGGCATCCGTGCGACTACTCCTGGAGCCCGTCCAAGTTCCCGAGATGCGGCACACGGGCATCATCCTGGAACCTCACGTGAGCGACACGGGCGTTCAGCTTCCCGTGCACTTGGCCAACGATAACGACATGACGCTTTTCTATCCGACGGGCACCAAGAACGCCAACATTCGAGAATATATCCGCGACACGATCCACAAGCACCTGACGGTCAGTGCATCTGCGCCTGCGCTGCCAACACAACATGGATCAACAACTGGGACAGCCACAGCAGCAGCACACGGGGACACCCAGCCGGCGGTCAAGTCGACAGGCAAATCGACGGCAACCAAGAAGAAAAAGTTCCCGAGTCGGCCTTTCGCGCACGTGTCGTCGGCCATCGCGTCGCCGAGCAAGGCACAGATTGTGGACCGTGAACTCAACCGCCAAGCCAAGGACATCATCACGGCCATCCGGGCCAACTCGTCCAAGATCAATGAGCTTCTGGTCACCTGAGTGAATCAATAGTTGTAAGCCACGCTAACGCGTCCCTTGCCGACCTGACTACTACTAGAACTAGGTCGGCCATTGCCAACGTAGGGCGATGACACAGCTCGAGTTGCACGCGGATGGCCGATTGAACCTGTCGGATTCATGTACGACGGAGTGGATGATGTCGTCGTCGACGACATGAAGCGCTTCATTGACGCGTCCAGATCTGTACACACACTTCGCAGTAGTTCGTTGGTGTCCTGCGCTGGATCAACCTGGAAGAAGGGCAGCTGCAGCAACGCGTCGATGGTGCAGCGCTTCCTGGGCTCAGTCTGCAGACAGCTGCGGATCACCGTCCGCAGATGCTTCGATGTCGTGGACGGCACCACAGGTAATTCAACTGCAGTTGGTACTGTTGTGGCTGCTCCCAATGTCAATGACTGTCGTGCCCGCTGCGGGATTTTGGAATTGGCTTTGGTGCTCGAGTTGACGCCGTTGGCGATGTTGGTCTTGCCGTATCCGCACATCATCTGGATCACGAGGATGCCGACACTCCAGACATCGCTCTTGCGACTCCAGCAACTTCGTTTTGTATCTGCTGGCTTGATCTCAGGTGGCTAGGAAAGTGGGAAAGGAAACCACACCATGGCAGTGTCCAATCGAAATGAATAAATCAATGATCAGAAATCCCATCGAGGTCAAGCACGCACCGGGTGCTTGACAAGCCAGTCCAGCTCATTGCTGGATGCAAAGCCTGTAGCCTGCTGCAGCTCGTAGCTCAATCCGAACTCGCCGAGCTTGAGCATGCCGTAGCTGTCAATGTAGATGGATTCGCAACTCAAGTTGCTGTCATTACGCAATGACGTAGCGTTGAGCAGCACTCAGTACAGCGAGACAAGACACGAAAGACACAAGCACTAGCACTAACCGATGCGCGACATCGTGAGAGTGGAGGTAGTTGAGTGCTTGGCACAGCTGCAACACGTAGCGGCGAATGACGCTTTCTTTCATCGGTCCGAAGGCCTCGAGCAACGTCTTGAGCGTACAGGATGACGCGTAGAACTCGTGCGCGACAAACAGCGAGCTCCGTGTCTGGATCGTGCCGCAATAGCGGAGCAGGTTTGGATGCGATAGCAGTACAAGCTCGTTGATCACAAATCGCTGGGCAGCAACCATCTCATGCAGTCGCATGCCAACAGCCGGGGCTGCAGGATTGTTTGTCGCCACTGCGTCCTGTTTGGGCAAGCTCAGCTCGTAGATCAGCACGCGCGCAGCGTTCTGTGCTTTGGCATCAGCACTGATCCAGCCCGTGTGCAAGTGGTACGCACGGTGGCGACCGAGGTTTTCCTCCAGGTTCAGCTTGAGCGGCGTGAGCTGGATCGGGAAGAAGAGAAACTCGAGCAGCGCCAAGTAGTTGACGTCGCTGGCGCCACCGCTGTGGTTGTTATTGTTGTTGTTGGTGGTGGTGGTGTTGCTGATGGCACGAACGGCAAAGTATGGAGCAAAGCGCTCGACAATGGACTGGAGCTGCTCGAGCACGTCGTCGTCGCTGCCGTCGAGGGCCAGAGCTTGCTGTGCCCATTCACACAAGTCCTGCTGGGTGATGCTGCCATTTCCATCATCGTCCTGCACACATCGCAGCGAGCCAGAACACATCCATCAACATCAGCACGGCGTCATCTATGATCAGGACGTCACTGGACGTACGCGCTCATACTGGGCCAAGTCATGACGCAGAGCGCGGTACAGCGATGACGCCACCGTCGTCGGCGCGCGGTTGTCATGGAGACGCAGCAGCAGCGTCGCGCGCAGACGTTGAAGCGCGAAGACGGTGACGCGGTCACCAGCGAGAGTGGAGAGCGGACTGCCCATGCTTCTACAGACTTGGGCGGACCTGCACCAAGCAGCCAACACACGACACCGCGGGCTGCACAGCTTCACCGGGCAGCTGAGTGAGGCCGGAAGAGAAAGAGGCAGCGAGCCGGCATGGCGGACCACGACGGCATGACAGGCATGCACGCACGCACCGGTTGCGTTGCGACACCCAAGAGAGATAAAGCGCGCGAGTGGTCGCGCCTCGTGCCTGGGGGGCGGCCAGACGTCGCGACGCGACCGCCAAATCCGTCGCGCGAACGCGTTCCATTCCAATCCATTTCCAAATTGTCTGCGACGGTGGCGTGGTCTCTACTGGAGCCACGAGCACGGACCCACCCACACGCGCACTGGCGCACGTGCAGCAGTGCGCTCGCTCACACAGGGTTGCACTGCAGCAAAGCAGCGCGAGCGACGCCCGCAAGGAACGCCCGTCGGTTCGCAGCGCTGACGCTGAGAGCAACGCCATGGCACCGCCGACCGCGCAATCCAGCGAGCGGAGGCACGACATGTTGGCCATGGAGGCGCTGGTGACCACGATGCTGCTGCTGATGGTGCTGCTGCTCGTGGGGACGATGCTCATCAAGCCAACGAGCCACGAGCTGGCCATGGGGGCGCCGCACAACCGGCGGCTCTGGCCCGCCACGTCGGCCGTGCTGGTGACGTGGGCGTGGCTGTACTTCTGGGCGTTGGCGTGGTGGGTCTACGGCCCCGATCGCCTGCGCTGGCTGTTGTTTGCTGTCGGCAACGTGAGCAGTGGCGTGGCCAATGTGGTGGCACGAAGCACGTGGTGAGGCGTGGAGTGGATCGAGTTTGTAGCTGCCGTCCGATCGTGCATGGAGAGAAGCATGGGAAGCGCAAGTGATGCATCTAAGAGATGCATCCACAGCCGAGAATGAAGGCCACGAGAGAATGAGGGAGAAAGAGCGAGCGAACGAGCGAGGCCCATTGTGTCAACAGTGGCCGAGATCATGGTCGTGCCTTTTCAGAGAGGAATCTCCGTCATTCCAGTGCCATTGCAACAAGCGAGTGCGTGCATGCATTCGCCCCCTCCCCTCCCCCTCCTGCAGTCAGGCTGGCGACTTCACGCATTTTGTTCATTCCTCCTGATGATGATCAAGAAAATCCATCCTGCGCATGGCCATGGTTCTCAGGAATCTCCCTGTACAAGAACACAAAGAACATGGATGTAATAGTGTGGTCCACATAAAATCATGGAAAATGGATGATGGATGGATAAATGAGTAGGGACGTTGTCTGATGGACGGAGCCATCAATATCTGTTTACCTCCATCATCAGATTCATTTAACTTCGAGGTGTGCTTGACGCCCCCCGCCCCCCCCCCCTTCAACCACACTGCCGCCGTTGGCTACCACACATAGCTCATGCTGGGTCCAATAGAGTGGCGCGGGAGTCTGCCAAGATGAACCTCCTGTCCGTAAGCGCCTTGGTCAAACATCGCTGCCCCTCGATCACCCCAGCAACTGGGTATTAGCTGGAACATTTCCGCGTTCAACCGTGGTCCTCAAGTTCGCATTCATTCCACCACAGTCTTCGCCCTTCATCTGAATCCGTTTTTGAGTAGTGGCTCATGAGACTGAACCCAACCGTCAGCGATCATCGTTTGGGTGCACTTCGACGCACACACGGCATCCATGGACCACATGGGATCCAGTGTCCAATCTGCGCAGTGCCATCCACAGATTAGCGTTCTGGAAGGCACCATGCAGTCGCGCGTCGTCGCCTGTGCCATCCTCGTGCTGAGCGTCATCTGCTGTGTCAACGCTCAGCCTCAACGCGACCGAGCGTTGCGCAATCAGCAGCTCCGATGGCTCGAGACCATCGGCAGCTGCATGCTCGATGCCAATGCCTGCAAGGCCTGCCGTGATCAAGGCACGTGCAGTAACGTCCTGGACGGCAATGTGGCCGGCAAGTTCTGCTACAACCTCGAGAACCACGACGACACGAGTGGCAACAAGTCGAGCAAGTGCAGCTGCTCCGACACCAAGACCGAAAGCATTGAGTCCAAGAGCGCCAACTGGTGGACCGACAATATGTACATCATCCTTGCTGTGGGCGGTGCCATCGTCGCTGTAGTCATCTTGTTTACAATAAGCAAATATAACGTATGTATGACAAATATCACCGCATTGTCATTTGTCTTCGCTTGACGCCAAGTGCCTTGGTTTTTGCAAACAATTGATCGGACACACTGACGCGCCGGTGGCGTTGTCGCAGCTCGTCGAAATCGACGTCCGCGCGGTTGTCTACGCGAAAGAAACGGAGACATGGTCAACACGTCTGCTCGCGCCATGGTTCCCACAAAAACAATGCTTACGCTGGATGGCGCTGACCAGATTAACGATCTTCGCCTTGTGCAGGTTTGCCACGAGCTTCTTTCTCGACAGCGCCAGCCGCATCATCTTGGTGAGTGCGTCCGGGAACTTGGTCAGCGCTTCCTGCAACTCTGCATACTCGAGAGAAAACAGCTCCGAGTATTCAGTAGCACGCACGCTGGCGCTACGCTTGCCTTGCTGCTCCTCGAGCAGCAGCGCCATTTCACCAAAGTGGTCGCCTTCGTACAAGTACGCAATAGTCGTTTCCCGTGCTCGGGTGGTCGCCGAGATAGCTGAAGGCTGCTTGCCGTGGGCGCTCTCAAGGACGTCAAAGACCTGAACAACTCCTTTTGCCAGGATGAAAAACTCGTCTGCGATGTCTCCAGCGCATAAGATGACTGTCTGCGGCGGATGGAACACAGGTTTGAGTTGCAGCGCAATCATGCTCGTGAACGCCCGATCCATGTTCTGGAAGAACAGAACGTGCTTGATTGTCTGCTGAATGTAATGCGCCGTCACTTCCTCTCTAAGCCCCACAGGAAGGTCGTCGAGAATGCGGTTCTCATTGTAGACGGTCTTTCGCTGGAGATAATAGCGATAGTACTTGCGCGTGCGCAACTGCAATGCAGCCGGAAGCTCGCGCGATTTCATGTATGCATTGATCTCGTTGATCTTTTCATAATAGAGGCGCTTGGTCACGTTGAGTGAGCCCACGGTCGCGGACATACTTGCAATCATGAAGGCGTAAGTGCCTGCAGACACAAGCATAGCGAAGATAGTGAACACGCGTTCGGGGAACGTGATCGGTACGATATCTCCAAAGCCGACAGTCGCCATCATCGTGAACGACCAGTAGAGCGACGTCATGTACGCCTCAAAACTGTCGACACCAAGCAGTTTGTTCTTCGCGATCCACGACAACTTTTCGTAGTCTTCGTTCATTGTGCCCGTGAGGTAGAAGCCACATGCTGTGAAATGCGCAACCAGCAAGATGATCATCAGTAATTGCACGACCACAATGTGGTTGCGACTCAGACCAAGGCGGTCCTCGCAGAACTCGAACAATCGATCGAATTGGAGAACCCGCAGCAGCTTGGCGGCTCTGGACACGCGCACGATACGCAGTGTGCGCGTCCATTTCGTCGCTCCCGTGGCTTGGTTGATATGGAAGATTGTCAACAGCAAATCCCACGGCACTGTCACGATGACGTCGAAGGCCAGCCACCCGCGAGCGTAATTGCGCGCGATCTGCCGCCGGCTGCACACGAGTTCTCCGCGATGGACATCAAAGTACGGTGTCTGCAAGTGCACGATGATGTCGAGGAAGTAGTACACGTCCGTGATTCGGTCCGTCACGTGGCTCCAGTGCGCCTGATACTTTTCGTACGAGAAAAAGCTGCCCGAATACGGCGTGATGAGGATTGTGTAGCACAGACACATTAATTGTAGCGAGTCCCAGCAGAACCCAAAGGTCGAGTCTGGGTACACGAGCCAACGCGAGGGCTCAGCGGTAGCTTCCTCCTCTGCTTCAAACCTTCGAGATGGATGCAACTGATTCTGTGCCAACTTTTCAGCGAACGTGCTCCGAGCGGACGCAGCCTGTGGTGACGACTGTCCGCACAGCGTATACTTGGCCGCCGCCGACGACGACATCCCAACAGTGCAACTTGCAGCCACTACCGCAGCTGTGGTTGACGCCCTCATCGTCGCTTCGTGTTGTTCTTTGGAGCGCTGGCGCTGTCAGCGTGTGGGCGTCGCTCGCAACGAGCTTCTTCGCGTCCGCTGCTGCAGCTTCATTGCCGTTTTCGGTCCACGCCCTTTCGTGCGCACTCCGCTTAAGTACGTCAACTTCCGTGAAACCTGTGAGAACTTATCGTCGCGCGTTCCCTCTCACACCGCGTCACCTGGTTGACTATGGATTGGCCTCCTGGGAGACTTGATGACGGACCAATGTTGGATAGCAATTCGGTTCGATTTTTGTGCCTAGCTGGCTCTGAGTGAGTAACTTGCCTCGTTTGCGATGGAAATGGCGATCCGAATGCAGATCCAACGAGTTGGTGCGTAGCGGACGCCTCTCTTGCCACCTTGAACGCTGCAAGAGACCGCGGTGCATGACAGTCGAGTGGCGGAGCGCGGGCGGCGCGTTGCTGCGTGCCGCCTCAACCAGGTCCGCAGCGGGAATGCGGTCGGTTCTTGTCCATTCTGCTTCTCTTCGCGTCGCGCACATCACAGCTCGCTCGCACGTGAGAGACTTCCAGCATGCGGACGCTCGCCACCACCACCATCGCTCTCCTCGCTGCCGCCGGCGCCGGCGCCGTGGCTGCGGAGGCGCGTTCTCACGCTCCGGTGATCGACATCATCGCCTACAATGACGTCTACGAGATGCAGCCGGACGAGATTGCCGGCTTGAAGATGGGCGGTCCGTCGCGCGTGATTCCCGTCGTCCAAGACATGCGCCGGCGCAATCCAGACCACAGCTTGGTGCTGTTTGCTGGCGACACGATGTCGCCGTCGCTCTGGTCGTTCCAGTTCAAGGGCATGCAGATGGTTGAGGCGCACAACGCGCTTGGCGTCGACTTTGCGTGCCTTGGCAACCACGAGTTCGACTTCGACCTTGAGACGTTCGAGAACGTGAGCGTGGCGAGCAACTTCCCGTGGCTCAACGCCAACTGCTTCGAGACCGACACTGGTGCGCTCCTACGCGGCACGGTGCCTCGTGCCGTCAAGCAGCTTGGCGACGTCAAGGTCGGTCTGTTCGGCGTCATGTACGACATGAAGGCGCCTGGCAAGGGTGTCTACTGGACTGATCCACTCGAGGCGGCCAAGGAACAAGTGAAGATCTTGCGTGAGCAGGAGAAGGTCGATCTCGTGATCGCGCTGACGCACCAGGAGCTGACGGACGACAACCGTCTGTCCAAGGACGTCAAGGGCATCGACATCATCTACGGCGGCCACGAACACAGCGCCATGATGCAGACCAACTTTGGCACGCCTTACCTCAAGGCAGACCTCAACTTCCGCACCATCTGGTCGTCCAAGATCGAATATTTCCCTCCTGTCACGGCAAAGAAGCAGCCAGCAGTGGTGCGAGCCAAGCACGAACTGATTCCCGTGACCGAAGACATGCCCACGGACCCAACATTCGAGGCCATTATCGCGTCGTACGCCAGCAAGATTAAGGACTTGCAGAGCCGCGCGGTTGGTGCCATCTGCAAACCTCTCAACCTCAAGGGCGAGAGCGTGCAGACGATGGACATGCCAATCGGCAACATCTTTGCGGACGCGGCGATGGAGCTGTACGACAACATTGTGCCTGATGCGTGCCTCATCAACGCTGGGTTGATCCGCACGGACAAGGTCTGGCCGGCGGGCTCGTTGACGCTTGGCGAGCTCATCTCGTGGTCGCCTTTTGGTAACACGATGGTTATCTTCGACACCGACGGCGCATCGCTCAAGAAGTTCATCACGACCCAAATGGTTGCGAGCTGTGGCGCCGGCTTCATCAACCGCAACGGCTTCTACGTGCATCCAGCTGGTATCAAGTACACGTTCCAGTGCACGGGCGTTGGTGCTGGCACGATCTCGTCGATTGAGTGGTTCAAACACGCCAAGCGTACCGGTGCCGTCGGTGACGACGAAGCCGTGCGCCTGATGATGACCAACTACGTGTATTTCAACAACTACGTGCCCGTTTCTGGCCTAAAGATGGTCAAGATGGTTGTGAGCGACGCTGAAGCTGGACGCATCGACAGCGCGCTGGAGAAGTACTTTAAGAAACAGCCAGACTCGACGTTGTGCCAGAAGGCTGACGGCCGGTCTGCGATTTCTCAGTGATAAAAATCCGAATTAGGAAACGGTTGCACTACAAACCATAAACGCACATACACACACTAGCTCCCACTAGCAGATTTTTTTTATCGACGTCACTGACATTGGATGGTTTATAGTGTGGCAAGTTGCGGGCGATCAGATATTTCCGATTCTACTGGTCATCACGGGCGTTGGCACGAGTTCGAGATCCATTTCTTGGGCAATCTTCTGCTGCTTGCGGCGCTGCACCACGACGGCTCCCACCACCGCCAGTGTGGCGGCACATCCGACGCCGATAGCGACATAGCCCGCGACATTGCCCCCGCTCTTGGATTCTTCCGCCGCTGGCGCTTCGGCTCTCAGCGAAACGTTTGTCGCTTTCGTCACATCGGGCGAGGCTGGCGTTGGCGTCGGAGTCACCGCTGGTGATTGCGACGTAGTTGCTGGCTCGGGCGTACTGTCAAGATCCCTTGGAGTTGGCACACCCGGAACGAATCCATCAGGTTTCGATGGCTCTGGCGTCTCAGCATTGAGTGGCTTCGGTTGTTCAGACAGCGGCGTAGTCGGCGCTGGAGTTGGTGACGCCGGGCTCGTGGGCTCTGGTGTCACGTCATCGGCTTCCCTTGGGGTTGGCACGCCTGGTAGGAATCCCTCAGCGGTAGAAGGGTCTTGCGTATCTGCAACAAGTGGTTGAGGTTGCTGTGGCGCGTACTCAGCTGGCTGTGGGGGCTGCTGAGGTGCGTTCCCAGCAGGCTGTTGCGGTTGCTGGGGCACGTTCCCAGCAGGCTGCTGCGGCTGGTTATACGACTGGCCTTGTCCGTAGCCGCCATTCCATTGATTGTTTTGCTGGCGCCATTGTCCACGATACTGGTGGTTCCACTGACCCGCCGGTTGAGCTGGTTGATAGCCCTGGCTTGCCTGCCCCCACTGCTGGCTGTTCCACTGGTTACTGATGCCCGCGCCTCCGTAGTTTTGGCTATGGTGGCCCCACTGCTGCTGTTGTGGCTGCTGGTTCCACTGCTGGGCTGGCTGGTATTGCTGTTGCGCGGGTTGGTACTGCGGCTGCTGGTACTGCCATTGGCCTTGCGCCGAAACACTCGCAGCGAGGGATGCGGCCACGAGCACGTGCGAGATGATGTGGTGAAGCTGCATCGGGATCTGGGTGATGCGGAGCGCGATGCCTGGTGAATGGGACAATGGGAATGGGTCAGCGACTCTGCAAGTTGCACAATGAGCGACGCAGAGGCCATGCCGTTCCAGTGCGAAAAGACAAGGTTCCCAGATTCCACGGCACCCACGGCTGTGATTCAACGTGGTCTCTGGGAACTCGATGGACCCCGCTTCGCCACAGACTCGGCTGAACACAGCAAAGGCGTCGCGCTCTTCATCCACACACGGACATGCCGCGACGCCCGCCGGCATGCTGCCGCATCGATGGAACAGATAGAGGAAACAGCTGCAGTAAATTTTCTGGCCGATGAGGCTTCCGATGGAGCGAAGAAATCTGGGAAGATGTTGCACTCCAGTGTGTCATCCATGAGGCAGCACAGTCCAGACCCGAGAACAAGCCGTGCAAGTCTACAGCGCGCAGATGGAGGAGCGCACAGCGTCCACCAAACACCCATAACGCGTTGGTCGTTGATGGTCTTCTCCAAATAATTTCGACTTCCAAGCCAGTGCTGTGTGTTGGTGCTATCGAGGCAGCTGACGCTTGGCGAAGGCCGGAATTAGGTTGACCATGTTGAGCAGGAAAGGCGAGACGACTGTCACTTCACTTCCTATTGTAACACTCTGTTGCTTTGAATTTTATCAACGCAGCGCAGCGCACTCAGCACAGGACGACACCATGTGTGCGGTGGTCTTTCCATCGCGGCTTGGTATCCACCAGTTTCGAACTTCACTTCCATCAAAGCGTAAGCGAAAGACTGACAAGATTCGGTTGACCGTAGGTATTTGAGGAAAACGTGCATGATCAGAAGCATTCAACATATATTAGAGTTTGCTGGACTTAAGGCGTTGGCACCATTCCGTACGGATTGTTCGGGTTCAGCTCCTCCTTGGAGGCCGGAGCCTCTTCTGCGGCCTCTTCTTGCTTGCGGCGTCGACGAGCCACCATGACGGCCCCGACCACCGCCACTGCCGCTGCACAGCCCACGCCAGCAGCAATGTATGCAGTAGCATTGCTGCTCTCGTGACTTGCATCTTCGGATGGAGCCTCCGCTCGCAGGGAGACCTTGGACGAAGCTTGCTGCTGCTGTTCTTGCTGCTGCTTACCCGGTGTGTAGGGGTATGGCGACGGATAGCTTGATGGAGGCGTTGGGACCTTCGTGTATGGCGGCGGAGTGCT
>NSDO01002762.1:27508-80954 GCA_002286825.1 Lagenidium giganteum | reverse complement strand
TGATGATGATGATGATGGATGACTCGGATTCCTCTCGTACAGACGCACACGCGGACGCAGGCACAGGTGACCCTGCGCTTTTTTCAGCTGCTTCACAGATCTATCCGGTAGGTCGAAGCGGGCACCACCGGTGTCCTTACGCCCTGTCGACCGTCATCGACTGGCGTACGGAGGTGTGCGTCGTCGTTGTCTTGGTTCTGCAAACGACGACGGTGCGTGACCACTGCAGCGATGGCTCCAGCAACACCGAGACCGCCTAGCCCCAAGGCCCATGGCGTTGATGCCGACGAGTTGCTATTGATGCTAGTTGTGTCGGCGGCGAACGAGATCGCGTTGGAAGTCGGCCATTCGCAGCCCCAGTGACCTTCTGCATCGCGAAGACAGATGGCATCCTGCGACGCAACGCATGCGCCGTTGCTGCGCCAACTGGTCATGTCTTGGGTGCACGCCGCTACTGCGGTGTCCCGTGCTTTCGGGCACTTCAACCCGTCGGGCTGGTCGGACGTCCCTGCACAGATTGGACCCTGCACGCAGAACGCGGCGTCACCTTTTACTTGAACGTTCTCGCACAACGCCTGCGCCGTCGCAGTGGCCATGGCCATGGCCATTCCTGACGCGAGCAGCACCAGCTTGAACAAGTTGCACTTCACTTGCATGGCGACAGACAGAAGCAAGAGTGAGACTAGAACGCGCGAGAACGAACCCAAAGAAAGAACCAACTCACAGCCACCACTTGCACGAACAAGATGCCATGGACGCAGCGGCCAACAAGCCATGGAGACTCGCTTCGCTGCTCTATGGCGACAGCAGGCACCGTCGTAGCCATCTGCTGGAACTGGCAGTGCCCGACCGCCTGTCATTCTCTCATACTGCACACGTCACACGTTTCAACTTTCGTGTGGCAGCAATACCACGTGTCTGATTGATTATTGTCCTGCTCCACCATGCCCTTCCCTTCTCTGTGATTGTGTCTCGACGCTCTCTTGGATGGGCACGTGCGTGTGTGTGCACGGAAGCTTCTTAACTCTAACGGACCTCGTTGCTGGCTGACGTCATCCACGGGTGGCTCGAGATGGCCGAGAGAGGAATGCGGCTGCTTGGACACGCTTTCAGCATCAGCTGAAGCAAGTCTTGGGCCTGCGACGACACACCACGCGCTTGCAGCTGCGTCTGCGCGTGCGCCCAGTCAAGCGACAGCGAATCCTCAAGCGAGAGAGTCTTGGCGCGGAATGGATGACGCCCCGTGAGCACCTGGAAGAGAACCACGCCCAGGCTGAACACGTCGGCTGCAGGTGTCGGCGGTGCTGTCGTGAGAATTCGCTCAGGTGCAACGTAGCCTGGTGTGCCCACCATGCGAGTCGGCCCAGATTGGTCGCCACCACGTGCGAGGTCCTTTCCCCATGGAGAGACGTCGTAGGCACCGCCGAAGTCGATCAGCCGCGCGCTGGTGGCGTCCGTGAGCAGAATGTTCTCGAGCTTGACGTCGCAGTGGATGATGCCCTGGGCGTGCAGTGCCTGGAGACCCTCACACATGCTCCACAGCAGTGCTGCTGCTTCTCGTTCGTCGAGTGCATGAGGCGCTGGTCGCTCCTGGAGGAACACGAGCAAGTTGCGCCCATCAAAGCGAGGCATGATCACCCGCACGTCACTAGGTGTTTCGATCACATGATAGCTGAGCAGGAACTGGAGCGCCTGCGCTGATGCGTGGATGGACGCAGCGTGGTAGAGCTTCTTGAGGATCTGCACTTCGTTGCACGAGCCATCGTCCACGCGCGCACGCGGCAGCACTTTAATGGCCACTTCTTCTTGTAATGGATGGTGCGTGGCGACCAAGACAGTAGACATCCTGTCATGAGCCAGACACGTGGTCGGGCCGAGGCCACGGATCCACTTGGCGTGGGTTATTGCTTGGTGGAACACGCGCGTCCAGATCGCCACGTCAGCGGGCGTCACAAAGCGAATGCGCAACTTGAGATGATCCTTCTTGCCACTGAGCTTGAGTCCAGTGTGGCCCTTGCGCTGGCATCTTGCGTCCAATGGCAGCGGTGTCTCGTAGACAAGCTCTTCGTTGGCGAATACGAGGATGGTCGGCTCCGCGCCTGTCCGGAGCCGCACTGTTCGGGTCTCGAACTGCCTCATGCGCCACCGCGACCCGACGAGCACCTGCACGTCGCGCGCCACATACTGAGCGCGAAGAATCGGCAGCTCCAGCGGCGTGAGCGGTGTCGTCGACTCTGTCGGGCAGCTGTGCGGCGCTGTGTGTTTGCCCAGCGCACTGAGCGACGTAACTGGGTCAGCAAATGTGTAGCGTCGTCGGTCTGGCGCTGGCTCCTTCGGTGGTGACGCCGCGATGGACGCCCGGTTGCCGTGTGTCTTCTTGGCCGTCATGTCGACCAACGCGGCCGGGTATGGCTTGATCGGCGAGCTGCATGCTGTCGATGTGTCCTCGGGTTGGCGTGGGCGGCGCGTGACGGTCGAGATCGAGTGTCGTCGGCGCTTGAGGTCGCGCTGCGGCTGCGGCTGCGGCAGCGAGCACGCCAGCGCCTGCTTAGCCTGCAGCGGGTCCACAGCGCCGGGCGGCGGTGACGTGAGTGCCGTCATGGACGACGGCGCGGTGCCCGAGCCTGTGGCCTGCGACCATGGGACCGACGGCGTGCGAACGACGGAGAGCATTGCAGCGCACAGGTCGTCGTCGCAAGTGGCGCCGTTCGTGTCAGCTCAGCGACGTCGGTCACAGCGCTGCTCCCGGGCGCCTGTGTTCTCGTTCCGTGCTCGTTCGCGTTGGCGCGGAATCCGGTGGCAGTGGCCCACAGCGCGTCTCCACGCGATGATGGCGCGGTCGCGGAAAATAGCTCAGCGGGCACGCCGTGGATGGAGCGTCGAGCGATGGTTGCGCGCAGGCGCCGTGCTTGTTCCAATGCAGTGCAATGCGCCGCCGCGCCGTGGCCGAGTTGCCGTGGTCGGTGTCAAGTGGCCAGCTGGCCGGAGCAGCCCAGCCCACACGCACTTGCCACACGCCGGCCGTGCCAGCTGGCGCTCAGGAAGACGTGCGACCAAACGGCGCTGACACCAAGGAGCCCACAACCTGCAGCCAGAAGCAATGCGTGGACTCGGGCGTGGGTGCCAAGTGATGCGTGGGCGGAGCGCACGACGGGCGCCACCGGCGCCGTCGATGGCCGGTGCGGCAACGCGCGCGCAGTGCCGAGGTGCTCAAAGTGAGTAAATATTTAATAAGTGAAGTATATTGTATTGAACGGGTCGAGAGGAAAAAATAATTGGCGACGCTGGCGGGAACTGGCCTTTTTCGTTGGTCCATTCAGTCAGTGCCGTCCAGCAGCAGCAGCAGCATGGAGCATGCAACCCACACGTTGGCAACAGCAGGAACAAGTTTGGAGCCAATGCGAAAAGGATGAGATGTCACCAACGTCGTTTCCGGGCTTTCTGCGCTGCCAGCTGGTATGGGTGGCTTGGTGCGTGTGTCATTCAATTGACGGTATACTTGTGTTGAACCCAGCGCCTTGATTGGTCTGTTAGCACGTTGTTTTCAGCCAATGAGACGCGATAATCGGCGTTCCCGCCTGGTCGACAAAGAAACGAACCAATGGGTGAGCGTATCTCTAGCATCTTGCTCGACCATTGGCTGAAAAGGCGCCCCGTGTTTGCCGTCAGCTGTCATCAAGCGGCGTGATGGTCGTTCAGTGGCATTTCTGCTGAGACTTCCTCACCCGACCGATGCATCGCCCGACGTGGATCCTCGCGGCCAGCGTCACCGGCGCGGCGCTGGCCGGCGTTGCATTGGGCGCGTACATTGGCATCTCGCACGCCGCGTGTGTCAGCCGGCTGCGCTGTTGGCTCTGCGGCAAGCGGAAACGATCGCTGCCGAAACGCCTCATTCTCGTGCGCCATGGCCAGTCCGAAGGCAACATCGATCCGCTGCTGTACTGCCACGTGCCTGACAACGCCATGCACTTGACGCAACTGGGCTATGAGCAAGCCATGGCGGCCGGCAAGGCCATCAAGGCGCTTGTTAATAAGGAGACTGTGGTAAGGAAGGGCTTGAATGGCTGCCACCAGCCTGTCTGCGTCGCCCCGCCAACAATGATGGACTAATGATGCCGGTGGTCTGTGTCAACTTCAATGCAGCGGTTTATTGTGTCTCCGTACGTGCGTACCATCGAAACGTTCCAGGGGATCACCAAGGCGTGGGGGAGCGCAGCGCGCATGATCCCATGGACCGAAGAGCCGCGCATCCGTGAACAGGATTTCGGCAACTTCCAGGAACCTGTCAAAATCCGCGAGTGCAAACAACAGCGACAGCGCTTTGGATCGTTCTTCTACCGCTTCCCTAGCGGTGAATCCCCTGCAGACGTGTACGATCGGGTCTCGTCGTTCCTCGAGTCGCTCTATCGCATGTTTGAGAAGACGAGTGAAGACAACTACGTGCTGGTGACGCACGGCGTCGCCATCCGTGTCATCCTCACGCGCTACTTCAAGTATCGCATCTGTGAGTTTGAGCAGCTCGAGAACTTTCACAATGGCGAGTTTGTCGTGCTGGAGCTTGACCCACAGACGAACAAGTACAACCTCGTCCAGCTCATCCACAACAAGGTCGATGTATCCATTGACGAGGAAGGTCGCCGCAAGGTGAAAGTGTCCGTCGAAGAATCGTCGGCTCTGCGTGTGCGTGCTCCCAGTGAGGGAATTGCGTCGCTGATGCGGCCGTATCCAACGTCGCCAGTCAACCATTTCATGCGTACACCGACGCCATCATCTCCGACCTGCTCGTCGACATCGACGTGCCCGTCGTTTGCGTCGCCAGAGGATCATGAAGTCACGAAGTTACCGAACGCGATGTCACGGGACGTGTACGACCTGCCTGAGATCCAGGGATTAGCTTGACCTAGCAACTAGCGAACAAACCAGCACGCTGTGTAGATTATCATCGCCGTGCCTTAAATATTATGATTATACAACCGCACATTGCAACAGCTGTGGAGACAAAAATGTTTTCGAGCCGAGTCGACTGGTTACTCCACGTCGACGTCGTCGAGGAACGCTTCCGACAACGATGGGATGTGCTTGGAAATGAATTCTTTCGCCAAAGTATAGCGAGGGTCGTTCTTTGTCTTGGGCTTGCAAACATCAATATGCGTGGAATCGGCCAAGTTGACGAACTCGCCGAAGCCTGGGTTTGCGGACGATGGTGGCACGACCAATGCCTCAACACCGATCACAGGCAGTCTGCAAGGCACGCTCTCGCCAAGACTGAGTGATGGAATGTTGAGTTCCTGGAACGTCTTCTCGCACCACGTGTTCAGCATCTTCAAATGGGGCGTACCGTGGAGGTGCTCTGTGACTGGGTGCTGATCAATGCCGAGACTCTTCGGGCGGAAGGTCTGGATTGTTTGAGCAACAGGACTTCCGTGGTGAGGAACACCATAAAACAACACGCCGGAAACCTGGTTCACGAGAGGCAAGGCATCATTCGCTGGCTTTTTGGTCGAATCCAGAAGGACCTGCTTCACAAGTACACCACCAAGACTGTGCGTGACAAAAATCACTGGTCGATCTCCAGCACCGACACGGGCAGAGGTAAGCTTCTTCAAAATTTCCTCGCTCGTGCCTTCAAAATTCATCGTGCGCCACAGTGACTCGGAAGCGAGCAGCTGCGAGTCATAGCCAATTGACATAACTCGAGGGTTGTGGCCTTCCTTCTTGAGGTCTTCCAGGAGCCACTCTTGCGCCCACACGTTGTCTGAGCCTTCTTCACCACACACCCAGGTTTCATAGGGACAACCCAGCAAACCATGCAGGAAGACGACGTCCACATCGTAATCGGCACTGTTTTCCGGATTCGTCATCGATGACGAAGTGAAATGCAGCGGATGGACTCCATCGAGGTACTTCACACCCTGGAAGCTTGCTTTCTTCGCACGAGCGCGCTGGTATCGCAAATTCGAATGAGCACGATGAGCCAACGACTGCAGCTGCAAATCCTTCGACTGGGTCCAATCCGTCAACTTGTTGACCAAGTCTTCGTCGGAGATGGCAAAATCTTGAAGTTGATCGTGCAAGTCATCACACGTGAACAAGTTGGCCAGCGCGCGAGCTAGCTCCCGGTGCACTTGTGGGTTGTTTGACTTCAGCAGAAGCTTCAACATAGGAATACCGCCAAGGCGGACGAGCTCTTCTTGACATTCTCGACTGCCGAGAACAAATGCTAGCGCTCGTAATGCCTTTGCATGAGAAGCTTCATAGGAGGCGGCATCTGTTTGATGTCCAACGAGAGGTCGGGTCCTTGACTTGGCAGCTCTCACGCTTGTCGACGCACGAGCAATATCTGTTGGAACGGTTTCCAGAACACCGTCCAAAACAGCAATAAGCCACTCTTGCATTCCCTGACCACTGTGTAGGCCGTGAGATGCAATCTGTTGCATGCATTGAATCGCTTCGTCTCGGACATCAGCATCTTCACTCTTAAGGAAATCACTGAACAGTTCGATCCAGCCATCGACATATTGGTCTCTCGGATGCACCAGGCCTTCATCATGCAGTGAATCCTCGTCGTCAGTCAGCATAGATGACAGGGAGTGATCGTCCAATGCAAAGTGTGAACCGTTAATAGGCTGAGCAAGACAGTGAACAGCCTTCAGAAGCGCTGGTGTGAGGCGGCGATCCTTGTTTTCCAAAATCCGTGAACGGATGATTTCCAGTGCACCAGAGGCTACAAATTCTTCTCGCAATGATCCATCTCTCGCCATCTTCGCCGCAATATCCAAAGCAGAGCATACAAGAGGCACATTCTCTGACTGCATCCAACCCAACACAAGCCCGAGAGCTTGTCCATTAGTTCGAACAGCCTTGGTCATCGACTTGTCATCACAGAGTTCTTGAAGAAGCCGGGCTGCTTGAAGCTGAACTGCCTCCGGTCTGTCCTCGACGCTCATCAATGCCGACCACAACTTGTTATTGGAAAGAAGAGTGCGCCGGGTCTTGGCAACCGTGTCGTCCCCAAACAGCGTTTTCCGCCACTCGTGCGTGGTCGTGAGAGATTGTGACGATGCGGCCTTGCTGAGGGCCCAAAAGCCAAATTCCACGTACTCATCTGGGATATCAGCGACCGCGAGCGAGACAAGGGAAACCAGGTGAGCTGGGCCAAACCGACAATCTGGACCATCGTGCACCACCAGTCGATGCAGTGCCTGCCCGACTCGTGGATCCTTCTCGTGACCTTGAGCAAGATTAAGCAGAGCCTGCTTTCCGTATCGAGTTGCCCCTTCTGCAATAGCCTTGGCGCACTGCGCATTGGTGGATAACAGTCCGACGGCACGATACAGCTCCGCTTCTAGGTCTCCTCCTGTCTTGAGCTGGTCAGCACCAGAAATGAGGCTGAGCAGCAGAGTAAAGCTTGAGCTCTGAATCACGTTGGTGGGGTCCCAATTTTTCGTCGGCGTCAATTCCTGAAGCCAACCAAACAGTCCGTGGTACAAGTTGTTGGTGTTGGCGGCCTGGAGTTGGCTTCTGGCAGGGTCACTGGTGGCTGACTGGTTGAACATATACCCCGTCGACGCATAGAACGCCTGCGTGGCGGCGTACACCGTCGCAGACGAAATCCAATGCGCGACTTCCCGGCCAAGGCTCTGTTCCAGTCCGAGCTCCTTCTTCGAGAGCGCGCGCTGCTGTTTCCTCTTCACGCCCGCGCCATCCTGGCGCTGGTCATCCTCCGCCTGGTTGTTGCCGGCAGCCAACAGCGGCAGTTGTTTCCGCTTGGTCGGAGGATCCATGCGCGGCACCACGGCCACAGGTGTCTGTTCATCGCCCATGTACATCAACCCAGCGCTGGCACTGACGGTCGCGCCGGCGGCACCGAGCAACAGCGCGAGCGGGCGCTTGGCCTGCATGGTGCGATAGCTATGGATGGGCAGTGAAGCTGCGGCGGTGGTGGCGGTTGTCTGCTATCACGTCGTTCAATGATGAACGCCTCGAGCACGGCGCGGCGCGGCGTCGAGCGGAGGGTCGCGACGTAATGCGATGTCGCTGCTTCCGGCGGCAGCTGATTGAAGAATGCGCCAACTGCAAATCACATGGGCGCGGGGGTGGCGCGCAGGAGTGTTGGTCTTGTCTTTGCCCTTTGCGAGGAAACTGCATGGGAGATGGGGGGCGGCGGCTAAGTGCGCACGGGGGGCACCCACAACTTAAGCGCAGCGTGACCGTGACCGCACCACCTGGTCGAACCTGCAGAGACTCAAGCTGAAGACGAGATTCTTTCCAAGCGTGCGTGCGGCCGCGCTGTTTGAAGCTGCGAGCTCAACTGGCGTAAACTTATCCATGGACGGATGGCATCGTGGTGCGTTCATGGGGATGGAAATAGCGAGGCAAGCTGAGCAGCCATCCAGGTGCCCAAAGGGCAGATTCAATGCCCTTGCCCTCAAAATAGAGAACGGCGGGAGGATCCCAGCCCGCCACTAAGTTCGCAGTGCCACGATGACGACGAAGAACACGGGAATTTAGCGACGATGACGCCACTTTGTGCCCAGCGCTCGTGCGCTTGGTGACGTTTGACAGCGGTTCGGGTTTCGAGAGGGTTTTGGCCAATCAGAGGCTGCTTTCTGTTTGATTGATCCGGACCCATTCGACCAAAATGCTGAGCTTGAATCTCATCGCAGCAAAAAATGCGCCGCCACTGAGCGCAGCCTGTGATCCATCGCTGCTTGGCACCTGCTGGTTTGTTTGAAGCGTTGGGGTGTGATTGTGCTGTGAGTGCGATGTAACACATGGAAAATTGAGGGATGCCTGGCGTTGGCATGCACAACCATCGGAGCATCGCACAGGTGTCTCCCATGACGTCACGGACGCAGCAACGCCGTGGAAACCAGAATAGAAAATGTGGTGTTTACCACATGCATTCGGGACAAACTGCAAGTTGCGTGGTCCACTTAAATTCAAGTTGGTGTGGTGCGGCCATGCCACCTTATTGAAACCCATCGCAATGGGCATGCCAATCGATGGAAATCAGCGCGGACGATCATGGTGCGTGCGTGGCTGTATGGGCTGCGGGTGTGCTTGGACACTGGCATTACGAAGCCCTGATGTTTGGAAGCAGTATGTGACGTGCCGCTGGTGTGTCCAATAGGTGCGCGTACGCGGTCCAGGCAAGTATGTGACGGGCACGCGCGTGGCCAACCCGATGGAAGGCCGTACGGGCACCATCCAGAGCTTCAACACGGTCACACGCGTGTACACGCTGGTATTCCACGACGGCCACCGCGATGAAGTGCCAGAAGCAGAGGTCGAGCAGTTCGTGATCCAGCCAAATGCCGAAGAAGAAGAGCGCGCGGCCCACGCAGCGGCGTACATCAGCAGGGAGGTCCTGCAGCTGATCAACCAGACGATCGTCAAGACGTCCCGGAGCTACGAGGGCGAAGAGCTGGTGCTGCAGGGACACATTGTGTCCTGGGACGACGACAAAGAGCGCTACCGCGTGGTGTACACCAACGGCATGTACGAGGACATGACGCTGGACGCTGTGAAGGCCAACGTCGCTGGCACGGACGGTGCGCAACCGTCGAAGCGCAGCGCAGACGAGCTCGAACGCGATGCAACGTTGGAGACTTTCGCCAAGAAGGTCAAGTGGTCGCCACCAGAGGGCAATGATGCCGCGCCGGTGCCGCTGTTCCAGCAGAAGTTCCCAGCGCGCAAGACTGCGTACGTGATTGTGCGCAAAGTGCTCAGTGCTGTGCTGACGCAGAACGCTGTCAAGAAGATGCGCACGGACAAGCAAGTCACGATTCTGAACAATGACGATGTCAGTCCGAAGCTGGCGCTGTCGAACTTTATCGAGGCAGGTGGACTTATCTGTTTGCAGAAAGTGTTGGTGATGTGGATGAAAAACCCGGTGACGCATCCAGGCGCGTTGCTAGTGCTCAAGATCCTGGCCGTCCTTCCAGGATTGTCCGCCGACGCCATTGTTGCCAGCGGCATTGGCAAGACGCTGCGTGGCATTGCTCGAGTGAGTTTGACGACGACCCACGTGAGCCGCGTGCTTGGAGACATGTCCGAGTGGATCATCCGGCGCTGGAAGTCCGAGGTTTTGCCCAAGTCACTGTCCGCTTCAGCCAAGAAAATCATTGAAAGCAAGTCGATTGACACGAAGTCTGCCAGCGCGGAAGTCAACGTGGCAAATATGCCAACGAAGCCTGGTCCAAACCAAGCGATGACAAATCGTTTGCGGGAGTTGCTGCGTGTGTCAGAGCCGATTGAAACCGAAGCAGAACCAGAGATTCGTCTGCCACAATTCAACTCGCTAGGTTCTGAAGATGCCAAAAACCGGCAAGGACGAAAGATTGTGATCTTGGAGACATTGATCGAGCGTGCGGAGGCTGCCAATGCAACACCGACAGAAACAGAGCAGAATGAGGACGTGCCTATCACAGAATCGGTCATTGTCTCGCACGGCAACGAAGAAGTGCACCCGATTTGGAGAAAGGAAGGTGGTGAACTATCCGTCGGTCGCTTGAGGTTCGGGCGTCCGTCGCTGTTGCTGTACCAGAAGCATGTGGCTGTGTCTAAACTGCGCGACACTGTACGCTCAAAATTCGCAAAGGACCCGATGTTTCAGAGTGCCGAAATGCAACGAGTGACTGAAGAAGACTCATTCGAGTTGAACGCTAAAGAAATGGAGCGGGAGGTGATTCCAAAGCTACCGATGCCCAACAAACTCACAAGGCCGGCCAAGTCGATTCTCCGCAAAGTTAGTGCCATTCAAGCCAGCTCGTGTGAGTGGAGCTAGGATGTCCGACATCGTCAACCAAACTTTGGTTGCTTCCTCACGACACTCGGGAGAGACTTGCCCTGCCTGAATAACGAAGAATAAAATTTAAACGTAGGGCCACTTACTCAGACGACGTGCGTCCTCATCTACGAGCTGTCGTTGAGTTTGATGCGCCATTGTGATGTGTTGAGTAGGAACATGTGCGTTCGCCAGCCGCTGTTCTGAATACACTGGAAGAAGTACGCGAACTCGGACGTCATCTGGTGATACGTCGTCGCAAGAACCTCGGGACCAGGCGCTGGGCCTGAGCCATTGCATGCCTTGAGCACCAACACAGCCTGGAAAAAAGCGCGCAATTCGTCCGTGGGCTTCGTTTCAGCACGGAACACGACGTGGACGTGCCCATCCAGAAGCGAGAGCAGGTAGGTTTCGTCGCGGTACAATCGGAGCAGTTGGTCAAGATCTTGGTTCGATGGCACGGCCTTGTAGAGCTGTGAGCCCATGATGATCTTGAAAATCTCCAGCTTCGGGTTCGAAAAGATCGGTTCTTCTTGGTTAACGCTGCGCACGGAAAACTAGCAGAGACACCACCCAACACACAACAAAAACACATTGAGCAGAAGGCGCCTGTTGAGCGATCAAAGTCGTTAACACTTACTCTTGTAGACGCATCCACGATGTCCTTGGATGGAGACATCGTAGCCGTCGACTTGGAGCGCTGAAGGAAGCGTTCGATCAAGATCCCAGCGCGCTGTCGATTCAGGGTCGGGATGCAAAGCCCGGAGACGGCGTTGTAGTTGGCGTACACGTGCACCAACGTCAAGAAGATGAAAGCCACCCAGACACTGCTGCGCGAGGAATTGACAGCGTTGGCAAAGTACATCCCAAACAGCAACCCAAACAGCTTGACGGCCGTCTCCTGCGATCCTTCCTTCGCAGAGCAGTCGGCCATGTTGTCCCTCTTGGCAAAGTGGGTCATGAGCGAGCTGCGTGTCGAGCCAGCCGCGACACCGCACATGGTCTTGCATACCGATGACACACACAGCACTTCCGTCACCAGCGACGGGAAGTACGGCGCCAACATGTCGAGGGTCAGACCGACGTCGTTGATGACATCGGCAAACAGGCGCCAGCGCTTGACGTTCATGTCGAACTTGGGGCCGACGATATACGCGAACGTGAGGCCACCGATCATGCCCGAGCCGTCACGAAGCACCCATTGCAAAGCTGCTGCCAGCGGCGTGGCCTTGTCGTCGCCGACGCCGACGCTCTGCAGCACCGACTGCGTGGCCAGCACGCCTCGCAAGTAGCTGCACATGGCTTGGATCGTGTCCCAGAACTGGAACGTCAGGTAGTCCTCGCTCACGCTGTCCGGGTAGCCAGCCGGCAGGAACATCTCCTTGAGCTCTCGCACGAAGAAGTTCCAGCTGAGGCACTGCACGCAGCGGCCCAACGCATTGTCGGCCACGACGACGCCGGCCTTGGCGTCGGTCAGCACCAGACGCTCCCCCTCGCTGATGTAGCGCAGCGGGGGCTCGTTCGCGCACGAGGGACGGATGTCGTACTCGATAGCGCGGACACCGTCGCACTTGGAGCTGGCGCTGTCCTCCAGCTGGACGTCCACAGCGGACACGCCCTTGCGCTTCGTCAGCTCGTTCATCGTGCGCCTCGACGCTCCGGCCCCGCGATGGTGGAGCAAACATCCATCAACCTGAAAGGAAAGGTATACTATCCTGGAAACTATCGAACAAAATACTTATGTGGAAATAATTTAGAACGTCGCATTCAATAGCAATGGTGAGCGTTGTAATGGAAGAGGTCGTCGGCAGAGTCGTCCTAAGCACACCATGGAAGTCGCCATCAATGAGAGAGAATAGCAGAGAAGATCACAGCAGATGGGATGATAGTACTGTTACCTCGACATTCTCGAACTCGAGGCGAGCACCACCCGTTCGCAGCTGAGAATATACGAGGGGATGGCAGTGCTTGGCTGCCTTGTGCGCCGGGTTCTCGTGCAGCACGTGATCGGCTTGAAACTTTAGGTCTGGGCATGCGGACAACAAAAATGCTACGCACTTGTCAGCGCCACTAGCTGCAGCCACGTGGAGAACGTTTGAGCCCTGTAGCATTGCCATAACTTGGTTAGAAAGCGAGTAAGTACGTGTAGAGTGCGCGTCACTCACGTTCACAGAAGTCTTGCTGAAGTCAACCAAATGCGTGCTGTGAAGAAATCGCAGCATTTCGACGTTGTCCACAGAAGCAGCCAGGTGTGCTGGGGTGTAATGGAGCTTGCCGTCGGGACGATCAATGTCGATGCCGAGCGTGATGAACACCTGGAGAACGGACGTCCGGCCGTATACGGCTGCATTGTGTACCGCCGACCAACCTTTGGAGTTCTCAGCGTATGGACTGGCTTTGATCTGACACAGGATATTGACAACTTTCTCGCGCCCATGTGCAGCAGCCAGTGTCAACATTGTCTCCCCCTGTGAGGCACATGTTTATTCGATGAACGATGTCGAAAGGCTATACATTATCCGTACCCGCTCATCTTGACCATTTACTTCTTGGGGCAGCGAAAACGAGATCATCATTTGTCGTGGAATTTGCCATGGCTGTCCAAGCATCGTGTTCTCACATGCCTGATCAAACGCATCCCAGAACGCTTGATGCTTGAGCCACCGTCCAAACGAATGAGCAAACGTCTGCTCGATGTGACTTTCTTTCCCATTCGCGGCTAGGAATGACCCAACAAGGCGCCTTCGCCGTTCCTCCAGTTCCTCGCGCTCCTTGAAGCTCATGTGTGCCATCGCCATTGTTGCTTCCCGCCCCACCACTCTGCTTCTTCTTCGCTTGAATGCTGTGTCATAAGCTCCAAGAATATCTGGACAAGTTTTCCACATTCCCAAGATATAGGTTGCTGCATCAACAAGGAGCAAATTGATATCGCAATGCAATCCGCAGTCGCTGCACCTGTGTCCAATATTAGGAAGCGAGCTGATCGCGTCCAAGCTCTGAGCCTGAGGTGGCACAAGTGAAAAGGCTGGATTGACGAACCTTCTCCAACTGCGCCTTTCTTTAGACAAGCCCTTGTCTACCTGTGGCGCCCGACTCGAGACTTCCGCAGCATAGCTCGCTCCGAGGCAATCGTGAAGTGCCACACGAGAGCAAAATGATCAACGTGCGAGCTCGTACGCCACAGGCGCCGCTGGTGCTGTCAGTGCCTGCGTCGGCGCGGCGCGACAAGGATGGGTCGCAAGCAACAGCCCTACCGTCTCGCCTGTCGACACCAGAATCTGCACAGCAAGGTCTACGCAAGCTCCCACCTCCATCGTCTGCTGCACCGCAAGGACAAGGACGCACGATGCGACCTGGTGACGATGGTAACCAAGTGCTGCCGTTCCAGCTTGATGATGGACAGGATGATCATGAAGAAATCCGCCAACGACGCCTCTCCAGTGCATCTTCTGCTTCGTCCTCGTCCTCTGTTGAGTATGACCACCGCAATCGACAGCGTCGTGGTGGACGCGACGCGCGATACGATCGACACGCCAAGCAGACACCACGTCGGAAAGAGAACGATTGGGATCGCGCGAGCGAGGGCCACGCAGAAGTGAGCAACCACGATGAACACTCCGACAGTGACCACGACCAGCAGCCTGCAAAGGCCAAGAAGGACAGACCAGAGCTCGCAGTGCGAGAACGCCGTGGCAAGACCGAGCATCCAGACGAAGAAGATACGTTGCGTTCCGAAGCTACAGACAGTGCGCCCAGTTCAGCACGAAGCGATGCCAAAAGCAGCACAGACGACGGACCATCGGTTGGACAAACAGCCCAGTCATCGACCATAACAACGACGATGACAACCATCAGTCTCAGTCCATCGGCAAGCGACTATGCGAGCATATCAAAATCATCAGTATTCCCTGGATCTGAGCACCAGTTGCTTCAAGGTGACATCATACGCGTGCGGTCGGGAATGACACTACTGGCTCCACAATACCAGTTCTTCATCAACGGTCAGCTGATCCTAATGGCCGAGAAGCAACTGAAAAATCGTACAGCGAATTACCATCTCTTTGACATGACCCGCGCCATTCCGTCTGCCAAGCTATCCAAGAAAAGCGGCAACTACATCGGCATAGTGCGAGCCAACTTTTCGAAGAAGAAAACAGTGCTATTGGGGAACCAGTCGCAAAAAACGGAGTTAGGTGTTATCATCTACGGTCGAAGCACCGCCTCGAGTGAGCCACGTCGTCTTGTGATGGTGCTGCCGCCGCTCCACCCCAAGCGCCAAGAGATCGAAGGTGTTCTGGTGGGAGATTCGCTACCAGATACGTTTTCGTTGCTGGCTGAGCAGTTCAAGCGCAATCGTGCGTCCAAGGATGGCATCGACTCGAGACCCCTGGTGGTCGAACAGACCCGTAAACCAGTCAATCTCCAGGTGTTTGAGACCAAAGAGCCTGTATTCGAGAGCGGCTTCTATCGCCTGAACTTCCAGGGGCGCGTGTCCGTGCCGTCAGTAAAGAATTTCCAGCTTGTGCGCACCAAGGACATTGGTACAGCCAGCACCAGTCCATTCGATGCGCCCGAAGGGACCGTGTTCCTGCAATTTGGCAAAGTAGACGATCACAGTTTCCACTTGGACTTCCGTGCTCCAATCACTCCCATCCAGGCATTCGCGGTTGCTCTCGCTCAGTTTACTATCTGATGTGTGCTCCGTGCACTAGGTGCTAGCAGGTACCAGGAAGAAAATTAACACAATGAAAACAAAAGTTGCTATTCCATCTGATCTAACCTATCATACCACGGGCAGGCATTGTCGATGTCTACGCCTGCTGGATGCTCCCATGCAGCGGCTGTCCATCGGCTGCTTCGGCCTCGGCAAGAGAACCGGGAGCCTCGAAGACGTCGTGGTAATCTCGTGCGTATGGCCCGGATCGACGCCAGAATTCGCTCAGATTAGCGCAAGGCCCGCGGTCGAACACGTTTTTCATCTTGCTCGGGGAGTTTGGCTCGCCGGATCCATTGAGATATGCGTACCGACGCCAGTTGATGGCTTCGTTCACTGTCATGTTCTTGGCAGCATTCTCGAGTTGCTGCTTGAGCATGATCGTCAACGCAAAAAAGGCAGGGAAGCCCCATCCGAGAACAACCAGCACTAATAAATGGTTGTCGACGAGACCAGGAATCTTGATCCAGACGTCCATGGCGCTGGCGGGCTTCTTGCCATCGTGGACAATCACGTCGACCAGTGTGAGGATAGACAACGCGACGAATCCTGCGATGATAATGCAGTGGAGCACGAGGAACACCACGAACAACCGGTGGTTGTCGAAGCCAACACAACGATTAATCCAGACGCAGTGATGGTCCATGCGCGCCACACACACACCACAGCGACTGCAATGCTTGGAGCGGATGGGCTTGCGCACAAGGCACGTGTGACAGTCGGTTGTGGTGTTCAATGGCAAGGCAAAGACGCTGTTCTTGAGGAATTCTTCGATGTCGGTCTCGAACGTCTTAATCACGCCTGGGTCGGATGGACATACGACAGCCAAACGCAGCCATGACAGCAAAAACACCACCTCCACAGCACCGACCACGCCCATCAGCACCGAATTGTCGCGAGAAATGTGCTTGTACTTGGGGTCGACCCACAAGACAATGTAGAAGAACGTAAACAGCAGCACCCAGCCAAGCCAGACACCGATGAATCCTTCGGGCTGCGCCTTCAATAGCGATCCGAGTATTCCACCGGAAGCCTTAGGAAGCGCCGGCGTAGTCAACGGCGCCGTCGGCGGCACCTTAACCTTGCGTTTTGATGCGTGGATTTGCAGCAGCCCGGCTGCGTTGGCAGGTTTCTGTTGTTCCGGTCCACCATGACCGTGACCATGGCCGTGGCCGTGTGAAGGACGCATGGACATAAACATTCCGACCAAGGTCACCACAAGTAGCGGCAGCGCGATACACCACGGCAGGTAATAGCATGTCGAAAGGAACGCAAAGAGCGACACCCCGTACAGCAGCAGAAAGCCCACTCGGGTGGAGCGGATGGTCGTCGTGCTCTGTTGTGCACATGTCGGAAAACTGTCAAAGCGTGCAAATGGATGGATGTAATGGAATCCGCAACGCTACGCTCGCACCTGCAAGGGGCTTGGAGTTCCTTCTTCGTTCAATCCGCCGCTGACCATGGCGGTCATGTGAGCCTTGACCAGTTTTCTGACCGTGTCGTAAGCAGCCGAGCCCTTGGGCAGTTGCTCCAGCAGTGTGCGTCCGTCAGCGTCGGCTCGATCAGCACTGAAACCGCGGCGCAGGAGGTAGTCGACAATCACAGCATGTCCTGTTGATCATCACACGCAAGAGACATCATGTGAGGAATCCTCTCCATTCAATCGGCCACACGGTCCGGTCAGCGCCAACGTGGAACGCACCACTGCGAGCTGCATAGTAAAGAACATCGCGCTGCGCTGGACAGAGCCCTCCGAGCGGTTCCGATCTGTTTTGATGCGGTGGTTGAATGAGTTTGGCTTCTGATTCCAGCAGGTAGTGCAGCACCCAGAGATGGCCTTCGGCGGCTGCGTGGTGCGCTGGCGTGTGGCCATTACTATCGCGAGCACCGAGCGACGCGCGGCCGAAGTTGATGAGGATGTCGGTCACGCGCAGGTTTCCTACATGCGCAGCGCGGCTGTGGATGCATAATCAATCACAATGCAATGCACACGGGTCAGTCAGTCGTCCCTGAATGTCCATGCCTCACTCACATCCACGTCCGTCACGCAACTCACATGAGCGGGGTTTCTTGCGCGACATTGCGCGCGTCCACGAGCGATTCCTGGCGCTGGCTGCCGAAGATCTGTTGCAGCAGGAAGTGCGCGATGTCGGCGGGGTCGACGGGCGACGCGGCCGTGTGATGCAGCAGCGAGTTGTGCGCTGCGTCCGTGGCCGCCAACAGGTCCACTGGGCCCGCGCTCTTGCCGGCCGCCGGCGGCGGCGGCGCCATGGCCATGCCCCAGATGAGCACGACGAGCGGGAAGTCGCCATTGGCCGCAGCAGTGAAGGCGTTCTGGCCGTCGTACTCGAGCTCCATCGCCTCGACAGACGCCCGACTTCTTGCGCAATGACCGACCGCAATGCCGTTCGACGGTGGTGGCAATGGCGTTCCTTTGAGGTGTGAGAAAATTCCACAGTCACACGTGGGTTGTGAAATGACCAAACGGGCGTAAGCTGCCACGACAACAGCATTATTCAGAGTGGGATTAAGTCCTATAATGGCGACTCTAGACATTTAACGTGCCTATGTAGACACATGTATTACCATACTGCATGCATTTTTTGTCATTTGCGAAAGTGTGGTCCACATGAATGCGTGCAGGTGCGTCGGCGGCCTCCCTGGAGACTGCAGACGCCACGCAACGACCGCATTGGACGCGACAATGGCGACGGACGCGACGGCGGTGCTGCCGAAGGAGCTGCAGGCGAGCCTGACCAAGCTTGTGGGCATCTGTGTGGTCAGCTATGCAGCTGTGGTGCTGCTCATCCCAATCATCAGTCGGCGAATGCCTGCCAAGCTCACGGGCAAGGATCTCTGCAAACGTGGCACGCCTGCCGGCGACATCCCAATGTAAGCCCAGCCCAGCGCACTCATGACTGTGCGTCGACAAATCCTCACTCATCAGCCACTGTATTGCAGCCCAGAAGCATTGGGCATTGTCTCGGGTCTGGTCTATGTTGCAGCACTGGTCGTGACAGTGCTCACGGTCGTCGACATTGCTGAAATCAAGGTCAGTCTGGACTCGCACTCGTCTTGCCACGCAGCATGAACCAGCCCATCCACTTACTTGTACATGAGTGACTTGCAGGGGATGATGGCATGGGGGATCGTGTCGATTCTGTCGATGATCCTGCTTGGCTTCACGGACGACATGACGGATCTGCGCTGGCGCCATAAGCTCGTGTATCCACCGCTGGCGTCGCTGCCGCTATTGCTAAACTACGCCGGTCTCATGGCCGTCGTGTTGCCAAAGCCCGTGCGCTTCCTCTTTGCCAAGGACACGCTGCTGCACAATGTGCTGAACCCGATCATTCCTGTGTCAGACGGTGGTGAAGTGCTCGAACTCGGCATCATCTACTACGTCTACATGGGCATGATGGCTGTCTTCTGCACGAACGCGATCAACATCTACGCAGGCGTGAACGGTCTCGAAGCGGGACAGTCGTTTGTCATTGGTGGCGCTGTCGTGGTTCAGAACATCGTGCAAATCCTGCGTGGCCACGACAACGAGCACTTCCACTACCTGTCGCTCATGTTCATGCTGCCGTACCTGGCCACTACGCTTGGCTTGCTCAAGCACAACTGGTATCCATCGCGAGTGTTCGTGGGTGATACGTTCTGCTACTATGCCGGTATGACCTTTGCTGTCGCTGGCATCCTCGGCCACTTCAGCAAGACGCTGCTGCTCTTCTTTCTGCCTCAAGTGCTCAACTTCATCTACTCGCTGCCGCAACTGTTCAAGATCGTGCCATGTCCACGTCATCGTTTGCCCAAGTTTAACGCCAAGACTGGTCTGCTCGAGCCATCCACGATCACACCTGAATCCACGCGCTCCAACTACACGGTCATCAACGCGTTCTTGGTCGTGTTTGGCCCAATGAAGGAGAACCACTTGGTGATGGCACTGCTGGCGTTCCAGTTGTTCTGCTGCGCACTGGCGTTCTACGTCCGCTACGGGTTGAGCAGCTATCTGTACGACTTTGTGCACTAAGACACTCGCACCCATCGCACCATCGCTGGTGACATTGGCCCCGTTGTCACAGCCGCGATAGAAGTATACAACAATATACCATGTGGATGCTTGCACGCTCTTCACCATGCTAGTGAACGGAACAGATAGAAACAAATAATCTGATCACGTGCGTCCTAATAGCACAAATGGAATGAAAACGATGCGTGCATCAAACGAGGACAAGCGTGATTTATGCATTGGATTCGTTGATGTTCATACGACGCAGCTCGCGGAGATATTCTTCTGGCACTCCGGTCTTTTCTAGTCGCTGGAGCGTGTTCACACGCACTTTTTCGGCCAGAATGCTCTCTTTCATGGCCTTCTTCTTGCCAAACTTGGCGTCGTTTTGCGCGAACATTTTTTCCTTCTCGCGACGTGCTTGGTTGCCCTCGATCTGTTCGCGGATCTGTTGTCCGTGCTCCATCGCACGCTCTTTCGCAGCATCCAGCAGTGCCTGGTGCCGTGCGTGCTCTTCCTCAGTGTGTTTCTGTGTGATCATATCTAACTGTGCGTCCATCTGTTGCTGATGTCGCTTCTGCTGCAGTTGGAATGCTTCTTGCTGCTTGCGCTGTTGAATAATCGAGTTCATCAACAGCTCCTTCGACTCGCGATCCTGTTTCTCTTTGTGACGCATATTGCGTTCCATCTCTTCCCACGCCGTCTTTGCTCGGAACTCATCCTGCATCGCACGCTTGTCTTGCGCCTTCTCCTGCTGAGCACGCAGCTTTGCCACGCGCAGCTCCTTGGATTTGCGGATGCGCATCTCTTCTTGCAGTTTGGCGTCCTCCTCCTTGGCTTTTTTGCGAAGGTAAGCTGCGGCCACGAGTTCTTCATCTTTTTCACGTTGTAACTGAGCTTCTTTCATCTTTTTGATATTGTCGTTAGTCTGCGCCACTTGGTTCGAGATCTTCCGCAATTTCTCTCTTTGCTGCTCTTGTTTTCTCATTTCCTCGGCCTCAAACTGCTTGTACGTCTGCAGAATCTTCTGAGCTTCAATGGCTTTGGCTTCTTCTTCCCAGATTGCTTTCTTCTGCCGCTCTGCTATTTGCTTCTCCAGCATTGTGCGCGCCTCCATCCGCTTGGCGTGTGCTTGAGCCTCAGCCTCCTTGCGCCGGTCCAACTCGGTCACGCGCTCGTGCTCCATGATGGCGTCATGGACGCGATTGTACCGATCCTCCATCTCTTGTCGCTCCTTTTGACGCTCTTTCAGGGCGTCACATGCTAGATAGCCACTGGCTTGTAATGCAAGCGACTGCACTCGTCGAATGGATGTCAAGTGCTGGTTTCGAAGGACATCCTCGCTCGTAAGCACGGCTCGCTTCTCAGCGTCGACCTCCATCTCCATCGCGGTCTGTTCCCGTCGTGCACGCACAGCCTTTTCTTTCTCCATCATACGTCGCTTGCGTTCCTGTGACTCGTGGCGTGTTGCACGCATCTGTTGCTCTTGTTCCTGCTTGATTTGCTTGATATCGTCGTCGGTCATAATCACAGCACGTTTCTGATCCATATTTGCCACGTAAATGCCACGTTAGCACCATGCGCAGCATCATAGCATGAAAGAAATGCGAACCTTAATGCGTTCCAGGTCATTTACGTCAACCGTTTTCATCGACACACCAGCGATGTCTTTGCCGGCCATGCGGTTCGCATTGGCACGGGAACTCTCGGCCGACGTGCCACCGCCATTTCGTCCGTTTGGCGCCGTCATACCCACAGGTGCCGACGATACAGAGCGTGCAGCAGTCGATCGAGGCGGCCTGCCTGGCGATGCTGTCACCGGTGCTCGCAACGTTGGCGCCCAGCTCCGCTGCTCTGCAAACAAGCACCGACCAAGCCTCAGCCAAAAGTGAACCCATCCCAAGCACTCACGCTCCCAAAATAAATCGACGCGGGATCGAATTTAGTATCGCTGGTAAATAGGGTAGTTAACATGACAAGCAACGGTATTGGGGTGACCCACACAATTTTTCACTTAAGTTCGAGTGCGGAGGTTTGCTGGTGACGACGGCGTCAATGCGTGAACGGGTGCGCACAAGCTAGCAACATGGTCGTCAAGCACAACAAGCGCAAGCGCGAGCACTCGGAGCACGAGAAGTTCGTGCACAAGAGTAAGGTGCTTCTGCTGCGAGAAAGCAAGAAAGTGCGCACGTTCCAGGTCCGCAAAGTGGTGCAGCAGCTGAAGCAGCTGCGAGAACTGCATGCGACTTCGAAGGCGGCGCTTGAGACCACCGCTGGCAGCAAAGGCGACGACGAAGCGGAGGCCAAGAAGCGCAAGCGCGCGGAAGGAAAGGTCAAGAAAATGTTTCACCAGATCGAAAAGCTCGAGACGGAGCACATTGTGCTCAAGGTGAGGACGAGTACGAGCTTCTCTGCTCAATGTGGATGACGAGCTGACGTGACGTTGGACGGCAGGGACTCAATTTGCACGACGTTGTGGAGCGCGCTATGGACCAGAGTGGTTTGAAGGAACAGGATCCGCATGAAGAGGATGAAGGTCATAACGACAACAACGAGGAGGATGATGGCTTTGACTCGGAGGACTATGATCAACCTCGCTTGGCTGATAGCGAAGACGACAGCGACAGCGATGACGACATGGAAGGCACCAGCAAGAGAGACGACCAAGCACCAACCGACGCTGGAAATGGAGCGACAAATGAAGAGCAGTCAGAGCAACCTACGGGTGAAGCGTCAGCATCAGCAACCACAGCGGTGAGCGAGCTTACTGAAGTCAAATCCAGACTCATCGACCGCATCCTCGCCCACAAGCAAATGCAGCCACTGATCGAGTCCATCCGGATAGTGTGAGTGATGTTGCATCGTTCGGCCACGTCAGAAGTCGTGGCATGTGCGGCTCATCCATCGTCTCATGGTTTGTGAATTTTTCGGCGATCTGTTGTAGGGTGGCGAAGCAAGAGCGCGAAGCGGAGAAGAAAAGGCAGCGAGCGGAGAAGCGCGCCATGAAGCGTGGTACGGGCGTGATGATTGGCGGTCGCAGTGCTGCTCCATCCAGCTCGCTGTTCTTGTCGTCCTTGTCTGGACGCGGTGATCCAGATGATGATGATGACCCGAGCACCTTCATGGGCCACTCCAGCATGGCTGGTGCGGATGAAGACATCGCAGACTTTTTGGGCGAAGCAAAGAAGAAGAACCGCCCTGGACAGATGGCACGTCGCCAGAAGGCGATGCGTCGCGAGGAAGCCCTGCGCCGACAGCAAGATCGTGAGAAGGGCATCTACCGACCACAACCTAGCACGAACGTGAGCAAATATGGACCTTCTGAGCGCCCTAAGAAGGCGAAAAAGGTCGAGAAGAAACCGGGCAAAGCGCCACAGGGCCGTGGAAAGCCATCGGCCGCTCCAGAGAAGACGGCCGCTCGCCCAGCAGCACGACAAGCGGCGCCAGCGGTGGAACCATCCCATCCATCGTGGCTTGCCAAGCAAGCCCTCAAGGAGAAGGAGAAGGCAGCGATCACAGCGTTTAGCGGCAAGAAGGTCGTGTTTGGCGACGATGACTGATAATCCGTGGCTCTGATTCTGGTTTGCCATGCTCTATCCTTCGTGCGCTCCATCGAGCCGATCCTCGATATTTTTTCACCATTCTCTTGCTCCATCCCGCACTTTGGCGCGCTGCGACAGCAAACGGCCGTTTGACATCTCTAATCACATGCCATCGCCCGTCCTTCGTCCGCGTCATTTTTTGGTGCGGTGCGGGCTCTCTCTCTCGTGCCTGTTCACCTCAACCTGCATCCTGTCGAGCCTGAGTCTGCCTCCCGGCCAGCGCTTGCGCCTCTTGGCGGTGGATTGCGCACTTCCTGGCTGTGGATTTCACAGCTCGAATCGTGACTTTGTGTTTTGTGCGTCCGCCAATTCCGGGGCGCGTTTGGTTATTATTTGGGTTTCTTTCCTCTTCCGAGTTCACTTTTTTGGAGCCCGTTTGGGCCACTTGGTGGAGGTGTGGGTTGAATGCGGGTAGGGGTCTGAAAATTTTGATTGGGGGGTTCAGGTATACAAATGCCAAGTGCAAAGCTCGTGAGGGTGATCATCCGCGGCGGCCACCGACGGGGGATGGTCCCCTGTTTGAGCCTCTGGTCAGACGAGCGCGGCTGTGCGCTGCCGTGACTTTATCGACCACGCACCAAAGGCAACTCTTTTCCGTTCCCCACATCTCGCACCTCTGGACCTGGCCATGGCAATGGCTCGCCAGTGAATGCGTTGGCGCGAGATCGAGCCCTTGCCACGCCGCCGCCTGCAGCCGTTGACGGCGCCCCAGGTGCGAGAAGCTACAGCAAGTCGACGCAACGTCCAACACGCCGAGCGGAGGAACAAGCCGAGCGGCGGCCGCCACGGCGGACACGCGAACCCCCCGCACCATGGCTGGGGGCGGCGGAGTACGCGGCCGCACCAACATGGCGGCCAGCGCCGTACCGCGGCCTGCCAGCGTCGCCACGATCCCGATGCCGCTCGACGCTGGCGTGGCGCCGCACTTAGCCCCACAGCGTATGACCATGCCGGCGTCGTTCCAACGCGCCGATGATCTTGTGACCCCCACGTCCTCCACAGGCACTGGGGCCAGTGGCTCGCGCCGCCACTTGGTCGCTGGAGGCATGGTGGGAAGCAAGCCACGAACAGATCACGTCGTTGTTGGCTTGGCAGCACCCGCAGAAGAAGAATTAGAGGATTGGTCATGCGATTACGAGGATAATGAAGCAGAAGATCGACATTTACAGTCCCAACCACGCCATGAACGGATGAGCACTGCCAGCGGCGGTGGCCGAGAGAGTACGAGCAGCAGCAAGAGTGGTGGCCGCGACGACGGCAGTGGGCTGATGGCGGGGCGCCAGCGGCTAAGTGCGTCGTTCTCGCGCGTGTCGGACACGCTGCGGCCCACCTGGCGGTGGAAGCGCCAATACAGCATGGACAGCGGTCTGGGCGTGGACCAGCGCGAGCAGTTGAAGCACTCGCGTGGCACGCGGCAGCGCAAGAGCAGCGGCGATGTGAGTGCGCTGGAAGCGCCGTCGCTCGTGGCGTCGGACAACAGTTTGAGCATGCAGCCGCGCAGCAGCAGCGTCGGTGCCGGCACGCTCGGCGACCAACTCGCGGAGCTGCGGTCGCGGCTGAAGCTGAGCTCCGGGCTCTCGAGCGACCTGAACGTGGACGATGACGACGCACTGGACCTGGACATGCTCACCGCGAGCGAAGGCAAGCTGGAGCTGCGCAGTCTGGAAAGCGGCGTCGACCTGGGCAGCGTCCATGTGGACAAGAACGCCGACGGCGAAGGTGGCGACGATGGCGATGAGGACGAGGAAGACGAAGACTGGGACGTGGAGTTTGGCTTCGCCGAAGCGACCGATGATGAACAGACCGAAGCTGGAGCGAGGTCGTCCGGCGGCGTGGATGCGAATCGACGACGGAAAGAAAATTTCAACATTTTCTTGCCGGGCGCCCTCGATCTGGAGGAACTGCTGGCAGACAATGACGACGACTTTTTGACGACCGTGCGCTCCAAGCGCGCACGCAAACAGCAGGAAGAGCCGCTGTTCCAGAAGCGCCGAAACAACGACACGATCACGCAGCTGGCATCAACCGGATTGAGCTTGGACAGCAGTCTGCATGATAACAACAGCGTTGGCGCGCTGCGCTCGAGCCTCACGTCCTCAACGTCCACCACCAACGTCGAGTACACGCTGGTGGACAAATACCGGTTGCTGGATGTGGCGAGCTCGACGGCGTACGCCGTGCGTATTGAACGCTACCCGAAGCCCAGCACGACGTTCAGCAGTCTGGAGAAAGATGCGTTCGAGTTTCCGGCAATGACAGAGAACCGATTCGAAGAGTGGCTGGTTCACATCGTCCGCTCCAAGTGTGATCACGTGTCGACCAAGCTTCGGCGTGAGCGCGAGAAGCTGCCGAAAGGGCGGAACCAAAAGAACCACCAGTTCCAGCTGATATCGATGCCGATTGGGACCCCACTGGTCGATGGCTTTTTCAAACAGATCTCGATGAATCGCTTCTTTGGAGATGAGAAAGAGAACCGGGAACTGATACACGTGTACTTCGAGAAACTGGCAACGTTTGGCAAGGGCGACGACTTTGGCGAAGGGATGTTGAGTGAACAGGACAAGGAATACGTCGCAGCGGTGAGCATCGAGATCTTACAGGAAGCAGGAAGGCTATACGGGCCCATTCAGGCGTCTACGAGTGGCAACGGACTGTCGCACAACAGCAGCTCGTCGACTTCGTCAAATTCGTCGTCCTCTTCCAAAGCCATGTTCTGGATTCGGCATTTTCAGGCCAGCTTGAGGACCTGCAGCGACGCGTTCCCGACGCACCGTAATGTCATCGCGCTTGTCGAACTGCGCTACGTTTGCCATCATTTGACTGGCTTGACTAACGGAGAACTGAGCTACACGTGGCAGATCTGCGACCAGTTCCCTCCGTTTTGCCCCATGGAACCCATCGCTGGTGACTCCGCTCCAATCATCGCGAACGAAATCCTCGAGTACTATGGCGCGCTCTTCGTGAACGTGAATACTGCGATGCATTCACCAGCCCCATCACCGTCGTCCGTAGACCCAGCCGTGGAAGAGGTCCAATCAGTATTTGCCGGAGCCTCGTTTGGGCTGCCGAAAGATCCAGTTTGTTTGTTGGCATTGATTTTGTGTGACATCCAACACCTGTACGAAAGCAAGAGCTCGCTGTGCGAATCATCGATCCCGACAATCGCCGAGCTCTTCGATTTTGAAGACGATGACATCTTCTCCGGCCGCGTTATGGATCCGATCCCTGAACTGCAGGGCGAGTCCTTCCCCATCCACGAATCTGCACTCGAAGATGCCATCGACCACGAAGTGAGTCCGTCCAGCAGCCGACGAACCAGTTCTGGTGGGTTGGGAGGATGGGGCTCCACGTCCCGACTTCTCTCGATTCTGAAGCCTTGCTGCAGTGTTCGGCAGACTGCTCTCCACTTCTACTATGATTTGATCTCGTACACCGCAAACCCGCTCGTAAAGGCAAAGTGTGCTGTCGTGATGAGTGGAATGAACGTCGCCATGGCTGCAGCTGGAGCAGGAAATTTGCGGGCAGCCGAGTCGCTGGGTTATGAAGCTTTGCGGCTGCTCGAGTCACACACAGAGCGGAGAATCCTCTATTCCGACCAGCAGCAGCCTCTTCTGAGCTGCTTCAACAACGATGGCCTCCTTTCTGACCTTGGGCGCGAAGTTCTAGAAGTGTTCGGAAATGTGCTCATCAAGAATCAAAAGTATCGCTATGGCATCCTGTGCCTAGAGGCAGCGGGGACGTTGTACCAGTTTTTGAACCATGGGCGTAATTACGAGAAGCTCGACCGATTATTGTGCAGTGTCACGCTGCAAGAAGATGATGTCAAGCGCGCACTACCGCTGCATGACAAGGTGGCGCGATCCACACAGAAGAACGGAAATGTCAACGAGTTCGTGTTCTTGACCCAGGCAGTGACCAGCTTGTGGCTTCGGGAAGGAAACTTCGCGCGTGCTGAGGAAAACTTGCTTGCCGCGTTCAAGTTCTTGCGGGAGCAAAGCAGTGTTCTCCCTGCGTACTTCAGCGCAGCGGCAGCAGCCGCCGTGGCTGCCAGTCGCAATTATTCGGCTAGTGAGACGACGACGGCATCGACTTCGTATTCTTGGAGTGGAACGATGATGACCACATCCAGCACAAATTCGTCGTCTCTCTCCGGATCATACTTGTCGTCAAGAAGCACTGGTGAAATGGACACGTCTCTAAACCACGACATCACGCTGCATCTACTGCTCAGAGACGTGTATCGTGCTACTGGTCGATGTGTCGAAGGCATGCAAGTTCTAGAGTTTATCTTGCACTATAGCGTTCGACTACCTCGTGGGAAGCGAACGATGTTGCGAATCATGCTCGCAGAAGACGCCTCAAAGCTACGCATCTTTGATTTGTCGCGCTACATGTTCCTGTCACTTGAGCAAGAAGCCAACATGTACTGCGAACAGTACCGGGATGGATTTCAAAGCACAGGAGGAAGTGGAAGTCGCAGCATGAACGGGATGGGAAGCGAAATGCGCTACTGCTTCGACATGGTATTTTCGATGCGATACATCGTTGGTCGTGGGAAGTTGTACCTTCGAATGGGGGAACTACGAAATGCTTATGCTTGGTTGTCGCTGGCGCATGTGAAATGTGATCGTGAGAGTCTGCAGAAGCAAGCGCAATTGCATTTCATGGATGGAAGGATTCTCTTTGAGCTAGCTCGACAACGGCAAAATCACCTCGAGCTGCTGAAGGTGCAAGGAATTACCGGGGTGTGGCCACACTCGGACGCTGACGATTTCCTGAAAACATTTTCAAGCTCCCTCCATGGAATTGACGGACCAGAGAAAGAGAGATTCCAACAGCGAATGAAAGACTTTCTCGAGTGCTCGCAGAATTTCGACATCTGCGTCGACCGAGGAATTCAGGCTTTCTGGAACGCATATGACCAGTACCGCGCGCTCGATGACGGATTACATCAGCTCAAGGCACTGCTCGAAATTATTCGGTTTCATTTGGCACCAATTGAGCGAGCGTTTTTCGCGTTGGGTGGTAACACAGACGATGATGCGTTGCTGAGTTGCTTGGGTCGCTGCACAGAGCACTCAATCGATGATCACGCGCGAAGAAATACCAACCACGATTCAGCAGATGGAGACATGGGCGATGAAGAAGATGCAGCCGAAAAAGCACGCAAAACGCTCCTTGAGGTGCAGAAACTAATTCGACGAGCGCTATCGCTGGGAGAGCAACTAGGCGAACCGATGCTGTTTGTTCGGTCATTGTGCTATGCGAGTCAAACCTGGGTGTGGCTCGAGAAATTGGCTTCGTACAAGACAGACAAGCACATCAAGGAGTGTGCAGCGTTCTGGGAGGAGGCTGTCAAGTTGCTCAAGGCGGTGTTCTTGCGCCGGGTAGCATTCCAGTATTATGCTGACATGAACGATTCTCAGGCAGCAGCGAACGTCACGCGGCTACAATACGGCACACCAGTCGGTACTTTTTCACTTGTACCGATCCTGAATTTCAGAGAGTCGTTCATTTTGAAGCTAGAAGAATCGACGTTGCAGTTGATTTTGGTTGCGTGCCACCTGCAACAGTTTGATCGCCTCCCGGAATATGTGGACGAAATGCTGTTGACTCATCTGGACGAATTGTTGAGTGCGCGGATGTGTCTCAGCAGTATTTCCCATCAGCTTCGATCGTTCCGTGCCCAGCACCAGCAGAGGCATCCAGTGCATGTGCACGCACCTCCGACCCCAAGATCCGTCACTCCGTCAGTTATTTCGTCGGATCACGGTCGATCATCCTCGTTTACCAATTCAGGTGTTGTTACCGCGACTTCTAACTCTGGTGGCGCACCGTCGAAGAAGAAAGGCCACAAGAAGAACCAGTCGATGTCGTCGATTTCGGAATTGCTCACAGCGACGGGCAGTACGACCCCGTCATTCCACGATATTTCGTCTTCTTTTGTGGGCACCAGCAGCAAAGGAAGTTTTATCAGCGCCAACACTCCGACGCCACGTACCGGTCTGGCATCACTTGGCGACCGGGCAGGATTTGGTCACAGAGGTAGCGTACTCGGTGGTGGTGCGCTATCTCCGGTGACAAAATACGAACCACACAGCGAAACACCAACGGTGCGCTCTCGTGGACGATCTCGATCTGCCCCACAGCCGCTTCAGCCAAAGTCACCCACAAGTGACAGCAGCGGCGACCCCTATCAATCTCGCCATGGTGCGTCGCGTGGGTATGACGATCGGGACGAAGCTAGCACAACAGGCGCCATCGGACTGTACGATTTTGATGAAGTTCAGTCGGAGAAGTTGTGGTGGATCTTCAACACTTTTCGGCGGACACGAGAAAATTACATGAACGGCAAGCTCGAGATGACAGCTTTCCGCTACCAGAATCTGCGCTGCTTGCGCGTGCTGCTCGACTGCTTCGATCCGCAACAAGTTGCGGTCTTGTACTGCCCAGAGTCGGCAGTTCGAGCGAACAACAATGGATCGCCGCAGCGGAAACCTGCGGCAAACCCGTTTGGCATTTTTGGATTCGACGTAGCGCATGTCAACCTCCACGCGCTCATCCAGGAGGGGAATCTGGTGCTGTCGATCAACCATGACATTTCAAGAATCCCACAGCGCTACGCACAGCTGCGTTTCAAGGTATTTGCTGTCAAGGACGGGGACACGACAACCTGGCGGGAACATATTCCGCGGCCAGATTGGTATCTGAGTCACTACGATGTCATTGAAGCAGACTCTGGGGCACCTGGTGCAGGAATCCTGCGTACCCTTCGACTATTCGGTGCCAAGCCGCTGTTGAAGCTTGTTGCCTCGCTATTGCTGGAGAATTCCGTTGTTGTGATCGGCTCATCGTTCCCGCAGATCAAGGAAGTCACTCTGTGCCTGCTCCGCTTGCTCCAACCGTTTGCGTGGCAGCACACAGCTGTGCCGTTTCTTCCGATCACGTCGTGGCGCTTTGTATTCGACACGTTGGTCCAGTACACGCAAATTTCAACCAAAACCAAGCCCCGACCACGGAAGTCGCTCACGATGCTGCCTCATGAATGGCGGTGGGGCGCATCGTCATCAGCTTCACAAGCTGCAGCGGTTGACCAGGATGGAGCCATGGAAGAGCCGCCATTCATCATTGGGTTGACCGCCGAGACCTGGCAGATCTGCCTGAGCAAGCTGCGCGAACTCGGACACGACGCGCGGTCCATCTCTTCGCTCATCAACGTTGTTGACCTCGATGACTTGGACTCGTTCTCGGTCGCCAAGACAGCTCGCAACGCGACGTCCTTGCCAAGGAAGTGGCGCAAGCAAGTCCTGGATCGCTTCGCGAAGGTGGTGAAACAACGCCGGAAGACGCAGCAGAAGGTCGGTCGTCGGTCCTCTCGTCAGCACTCTGTGTCTGGATCCCTCAGCAATCTCCATCTTCCATCGCCGGTCCCAATCACAGCTCGCAGTCACGATGAGCATCGTCGAGGATCGACGTCTCAGTGGGGCACGGCCGTCGATGCCAGCGGGCTGACAGCCGCCTCGTTCCTTGGGCCAAATGTCACCACGGGCACCGAGTCGGATGACCGCTTGTTCTACGACGGGGAGTGCTACTCGACCTTCCTGAACGGCCTGGCCGAGATCTATGGCAAGATGCTGTCCATGTGCGCCGAGCGGAAGAAGAACAAGAGCAAGCGCTCGGGCAAGCTGTCCAAGAAGCACGAGATCAAGTCGTGGTTCTCGTCGTCCCACGAATGCGATGCGTTCGTGGAGAAGTTTGAGACCACCGACCTATACCAGCACTACGAATCGGATCGGTTGAATCACCGGAAGTTTGACGACGCTCAGCACCACGCCTTTGTCCAGACAGGTATGTTGTCCATTAGCCGAGCCAGCAGCGTCGGGAGCGCCGTGGGAAGCGCAACCCACCATGGCGCGCGGCTGTCGTCCAGCAACGCTGCGGCCGGGCATACGACGTCGTTCTCATCCATGAGCGGCGGCGTCATCTCGTGCTCGTCCGCACGGGCAGCCACGAGCTTTGGCAGCGTGAGCAGCAGCAGCAGCCTGACAGGAAGCGGGACGCATCCAGCAGGCATCGCCATGTAGGTTACTAGCATACAGCACGATCGGCAACGACGTAACACACAATCCAATCTTATTTATGACAAGGACGCAAACGACAACGGCGTGGCTGCGCGTGAGGCGATGTCGGCTTCCAGCGCGGTAATGCGTTCCTGCTTGGCTTTGGCGTGCAGTTGCTGCATGAACGTTGGAGACAAAGTCCATGAGAGCCTCAGCTATCTCATTTTCATTGACACAGCGAACCTGGTCGATACGGTAGGCGACTGACGCCTTCCCGACGCGCACAGCCCATTGCAGTGGCGTCTTCTTATGCTGTGGTAGCGTCCGTCAATGGGAATGAGCGAGATGCGGCTGTGATGCGAGCGTGCAGGTCCTGACCTTGTCGGTGACCGACCAGTTGGCGCCGTGATCCAGCAGCAGCCGGATCATCTCTTCATGGCCGTGCTTGCACGCCAAGTGCAGTGGCGTGTACCAGCCCTGGAAGACACACTCGACCGCAGTGTGATGAGTACGCACCGATGGCGACGCAATCGAGATGCAAGTTCTGGACACAGCACTCACCCACGCGGCGCGCTCGTTGGCGTCAGCGCCGTGGCTAAGCAGCAGCCGCGCCAGCTCCATATCACCGTTGTCGACTGCACGATGCAACGGACCGACGCCCGACTTGAAGGCACAGCGAGATGTGATCAGATGGAAGATTCGATCGTGCTCACGTCAGCGAAGGCATTGGAGATGCCACACCACGCACCCATCGCTTGCGGTTGATGAGCTCAGGATTCTCCGCCAGAAGAGCACGGATGCGTCCGATGTCGCCCTGGTTCACCAGCAGGCATAGATCGCGGTGGCCACTTTGCTCTTCCTCGGGCGGCGCCATTATTGGCGTCCTTGTGGGCCCCAGCACGAAGAGGCACACGACGCGTCGGCTGCAAATGTGATATTGTGGACGAATGATCGAGGTGTTGACAACGCTGCTGCATGTATCGATCCATCCATTTCATTCCATCGACTTCTGGCCAGCAGCCGCGCAGCTGGGTCTGGCCTGACGTGCGGCGGCATCATCAACGACGGCAAGAGGACACCACTTGGAGACGCAACCCATCTCCAGACAAGATTCGACACAGGCTCATGGGCAACGCTCACCGACAGAGTCGCCGGCGACCAACAGAATGCCACGAGACGCCTCGAAAAATCCGTTGACTGTCGACCGGCAGCCACAAAGCGCATGTGCGCAGTGCAATTCCACGCCAAGACAACCAAGCATATGCCAAAGCAAGCGTCCAGATGTAGTAATTGACAAAACACAAGACGCGGTGTCTCGTGTCGATGCCGTTGGAGCTGCGCCAGGACCAGCGTGGTTAGTCAGTTTGTGTGTCTGTCTGTCGTGTGGCTGGCCTGTGTGCGTGCGTGTGCGTGTGTGAGTTGATTCGGATGTGTGTTGGCGAAGTGTGCGCATGGTCCATGGTCTCCTGAGCTAGTCAAGTCAGTGAAGTGCGGCAACTTGGCTCACCAGTCCGACCTATGAAGTCTGAAGGATATTTATAATAGCCGCGCTATTGATTTTACCATTATTGTACTATCGAGTACCTCCGGATATGCGTTTCACCAGGTACAGGTCACCGCACCAGCTTGGCTCGTCTCTGGGGAGTTGTCTAGCTCCAAGATTCTGTATTTCCTCGAGGTCTGACTGACTGACGCTCACAATCCGTGGCACTGCGCTCCACGTTCGATGGTGCAGGTGCAACATACCACACTCAGGGACTGACTGTCCCTGTGTCCCTGCAACTCGAGGTTTTCCAGCTGAATCTCCGCTGGTGAGCTGAGCTGAGCTTGAAGAACGCTTCGGCCCCATGCGTTTGTGTGTGATTGCGCTCTCCAACGAAGACCTCACCGTCCAGCTACCGGTAGCTGCTTGCAGTCCTGGAGGTCCACGAGGTCTTCAGCACTGAAGTCTCGTCGGGTTCCGCCAAGTGCGGTGATCCATTCTGCATTCCTCAACTTGCCGTGCTCAGCACACGTCGCCTGCGTCCAAGCGTCTTCATCTTGCCATCCAGCGACGTCACGATGCAACTGTACAAGCTCGCCATTGCGCTCAGTGCCGCGCTCACTGCCGTGACTGCTGCTGCTATCGACGACTCAGCCTGTGTCTGGAAGCTCAGTCCGCTCGGATGCTCGCCATCCGCGTACTGCAAGTACCAATACAAGTTTGGTGATATCACGCCAAGCCAGTCGTGCCGTCTCAAGAAAGGCGCGTACAAGTTGCCACAGCAGCTGCACTTGGCTCAAGCAGGCGCCCAAGCTGGCACTGGCATGACCATCTCGTGGGCCACGTTCGATGACGTCGATGAGAGTGCTGTCTGGATCGGCTCGAGCGAGAAGGACCTCGTGCGCCTGGATACGCCGGTGTCCAGCAACTCGTACTACTCGGACGAAAAGTATTCGCTGTTCCAACACCACGCGACGGTCACGGGGCTAACGCCCAACACCCAGTACTTCTACCAAGTCGGCAGCGTTGGTGACGCTGAACTGCGTAGTGAAGTGAGCTCGTTCAAGACTGCCCGTCCGGCGTCCGACAAGAGCACGTTCGAGATGGCTGTCTACGGCGATGGCGGTGATGGCAAGAACGCCGTGGACACGATCACGTACATCAATTCGCTGGCCGATAAAGTTGACATGGTCTACCACATTGGCGACATCTCGTACGCCGATGACGACTTCCTCGATCCAAAGCAAGCGCTTGGCTTCTTCTACGAGGAAGTGTACAACAAGTGGATGAACATGATGACGCCGATCATGAGCAAGGTGCCGTACATGGTGACGGTGGGCAACCACGAAGCCGAGTGCCACTCGCCATCGTGCCTCGTGTCGCGATACAAGAAGGATCGCCTGGGCAACTACACGGCGTACAACGCGCGCTTCAAGATGCCAGCGCAGGAGAGCGGTGGTGTGCTCAACATGTGGTACTCGTTCGAGCACGGCCCAGTGCACTTCACGTCGATCTCGTCGGAGACCGATTATCCTGGCGCGCCATCCAACGCGTATACGGGAACACACACGAACGGTGGCTTCGGCGACCAGTTGTCGTGGCTCGAGGCTGATCTGAAGAAGGCGGCGGCCAACCGCAAGAACGTGCCATGGATCATCGTGGGCATGCATCGTCCATTGTATTTGATTGGCACCGCGGATAAAGACGGTCACCCAACGGACTACTCGAAGACGGCACAGGAGGCGTTCGAAGAGCTGTTCATCAAGTACGGTGTGGATGTGGTGGTGGCTGGTCACCAGCACTCGTACGAGCGTCAGTTGCCAATAGCGCGAGGCGCGGCTGTCAAGGACGGTGTCTCGAGCGATTTTAAGACTTACTTGAACCCGAAGGCGCCTGTGTACATCGTAACTGGTGCTGCCGGCAACGCTGAAGGTCACTCGAGATACCCAACCGAGTCGGCGCCCTGGAACGCGATGGTGGATCACGACAACTACGGCATTTCCACGGTGAAGGTGACGCGTAACTCGCTGGAGTGGAAGTTTGTGGAGAGCAGCGGTCAGCGTGTGTTGGACCAGTTCATCATGAAGAAGAACTAGATAGCTCTCAACAACAGCGTCACGAGACGTTAGAATTGGGACTCCAGCCGTACAATGGCGGGAAGGTGCGGTTGTGTAGTGTTCTCTTAGTTTTCAAAGTAATAGAAGTTTGATTTGTTGATCTCATTGGCGATTTTGAGCCCTTCAGTCCGTTGAAAATGTCACCGATGCTGTCTCTTCCGGTTGGAAGTGAGGTGCTTCTCGAATTTCTGGTTATTGCAGCAAGGTTGGTTGTGAAAGAAGTGAAAGGCTGCCAATATCAAGTGCAACAGAGCCCTGACACCGCCATTTAATTTCTACCAACAAACGCATCACCTTTCTTTCTCAACGCAAATTCAATTCCACAAAGTTTAAGAGCAACTACAGTGCGTAAAATGAAGACACTAGCCTAGTCAGACGATGTGCATGACAGCGGTCTCAATTCTTCTTCATGATGAACTGGTCCAACACACGCTGACCGCTGCTCTCCACAAACTTCCACTCCAGCGAGTTACGCGTCACCTTCACCGTGGAAATGCCGTAGTTGTCGTGATCCACCATCGCGTTCCAGGGCGCCGACTCGGTTGGGTATCTCGAGTGACCTTCAGCGTTGCCGGCAGCACCAGTTACGATGTACACAGGCGCCTTCGGGTTCAAGTAAGTCTTAAAATCGCTCGAGACACCGTCCTTGACAGCCGCGCCTCGCGCTATTGGCAACTGACGCTCGTACGAGTGCTGGTGACCAGCCACCACCACATCCACACCGTACTTGATGAACAGCTCTTCGAACGCCTCCTGTGCCGTCTTCGAGTAGTCCGTTGGGTGACCGTCTTTATCCGCGGTGCCAATCAAATACAATGGACGATGCATGCCCACGATGATCCATGGCACGTTCTTGCGGTTGGCCGCCGCCTTCTTCAGATCAGCCTCGAGCCACGACAACTGGTCGCCGAAGCCACCGTTCGTGTGTGTTCCCGTATACGCGTTGGATGGCGCGCCAGGATAATCGGTCTCCGACGAGATCGACGTGAAGTGCACTGGGCCGTGCTCGAACGAGTACCACATGTTGAGCACACCACCGCTCTCCTGCGCTGGCATCTTGAAGCGCGCGTTGTACGCCGTGTAGTTGCCCAGGCGATCCTTCTTGTATCGCGACACGAGGCACGATGGCGAGTGGCACTCGGCTTCGTGGTTGCCCACCGTCACCATGTACGGCACCTTGCTCATGATCGGCGTCATCATGTTCATCCACTTGTTGTACACTTCCTCGTAGAAGAAGCCAAGCGCTTGCTTTGGATCGAGGAAGTCGTCATCGGCGTACGAGATGTCGCCAATGTGGTAGACCATGTCAACTTTATCGGCCAGCGAATTGATGTACGTGATCGTGTCCACGGCGTTCTTGCCATCACCGCCATCGCCGTAGACAGCCATCTCGAATGTGTTCTTGTCCGAAGCAGCACGAGCAGTCTTAAACGACTTGACTTCACTACGGAGCTTATCGTCGCTTTTGCTACCGACTTGGTAGAAGTACTGGGTGTTGGGCGTCAGACCCGTGAAAGTCGCATGGTGCTGGAAAAGCGAATATTCATCTTCCGAGTAGTAAGAAGCGCTAGAAACGGCAGCGTTCGCTCGCGCAAGCTCCTTCTCGCTCGTGCCGATCCAGACTGCGCTATCGCTGATGTCGTCGAACGTGGCCCACGAGATGGTAATGGCAGTGCCAGCCTTGGCGCCGGCATAGGCCAAGTGGAGTTGCTGCGGCGTCTTGAGAGCTCCTTTCTTGAGTCGGCACGACTGGCTTGGCGTGATGTCACCGAACTTGTACTGGTAGCTGCATAGCTCCGATGGCGAGCAGCCGAGTGGACTGAAGTTCCAGACACATGGCGAGTCCGCGACAACGGCGGTAAAGGCCGCCGCTGCAATGACAATCGCAATCTTCGATAGCTGCATCAGTGACTGAGAGATAGCTTGGCTTGTCTGGGATTTGCGACCTCACGACTGGTACGTATGTTCCGAGGGTGGACGCAGGCGACGTGGAGCGCGGCGTGGGGCCTGTGAGACGATTGCAAAATGAGTCAGTCGACGAACCAGGTTGAGCGGACATGGCCGTCAGGTTCACGTAAGTAGCTGAGTCCCTGCTTGTGGAATACAGAATCATGACATCCAGAGGCGGGTGCGTCAGCGTGGGCATGTGGCTGGTCAGTGGTTCTGGTGATCTCCAAGCCAAGGCTCACTGCCTTCGTGTCGAGTGGATTCTTGGTGGGTTTTTGTTGCTGCTGATCCAGCGCGACTGCATTGCTGATGTTGCTTTCACAGCGCAGCACAAGCCGCCATCCATCACCGACGAATCGAAAAAGAATCTTGGCCATCCATGAGGAGATGGCGATGGCCGCAATCCCATCCTACCTATCCAACCACTCTTTCCAAAACCTCGAAAACCACATACCTGTGGAAGACGATTCAACAATAATGGCGAAGGGAAATTATCAAATCAAGAGCGCCACCTGCGACAATTTGTTGAGGGCTCGCTCTGTCGAACGTTCATTGAAGATGGATGATTCGTTCATCCGATGAACGCTTGGATGACCAGGATGTCTTCATGTTCTGCAGGAAGCCGTTGTGTGCTGTTTGCTTCGCGTTCTTGGAGATTCGCGATGGGAAAGTGGAATGGCAATGGCCATCTCCTGCAACGCGATTCCCGAGGCTGCGTCAGCGTCGTGGCTCAGGCCAGCTCACGCAGCATGCACCTGAACAGACCAGTTTTGTTCGCGTAGCGTGCATGTTGGACATGCTACCCATGCCCAGCGCACTCATGCAGCACACAAAGACCCCCCGCACACACACACACACACACACACACAAACGCATGTTGGTTGCTTCCGCTTCCCTCTGCTGCCCGCAACATCGGGGCATCGATCGGCCGACCCGTGCCGATGTTCGAGGAATTGCTCGCCCACTCTCGGGTGGATGTGCGCGGCCACCATTGCTGGAAGCCCGCTGAGTCCGTCCTGGCTCGTGTGCTCTGCCTGCAACATGGGCGTTGGCTCACGTTAATCTTGCTCTGGCTGTGCTCGCACATCCCGACTTGTTCTCAGACCAAGCCTCGGTCGAATGTTGAACGTCCAGGAGCACGTTGATACGCCGGCCGTGCAGCGCTCATCAAGAATCTCTCGCCAGATGCTCGAGGTTCGAGCTGCATCTTGAGCGCCGACGTCGGCGCCAATGACAAGGTGCTTGTCATGTCACTTGAGGTTGCTTTGCCGATGTCTCGCATGCTCACGCTTGACCGCCCAGCGCACCCACCACGATAGCGCACACACACGCACACGCACGCATTTGCTGGCTGGGAGTCCTCCAGGTTTGCCCGCAATCGGCGTTGCATGATCATCCGTGGCGTTGAATCGCGCCAGAGAGCGGCCGTGACTCCTCTCGGGTCGACAGCTTCAGCCGCCGATCTTCGCCATCGACGTGCGCAAGCACAGGACGTGGATTCGTGCATGTGCCCACCATCGCACCATCAACTGAGCTCAGTTGCAGCCAAGGCACTGGCCTCGACCAGATGGATCGATGGCCTCGCCTGCATTCGCCATGTGGAGAAGAGTTGCCGCGTCATTGCGCACGCTCGCCAAACTGCAGGAGGTGACGCCACGACCGCCGGGCATTCGATCATGCTTTCCCGTCGGTCTCTCGATCGCTGGACTCGACGTTCTCAGACCGTAGACACTGTGTCGTGCTCATTCCAGCACGATGGTTTGGCGTGGTTACCACCTGCTACGGTACATATCCATGTACACAACTCAGGCGGCGTGATCGCCACGTCAAGCCTCAAGCAAACAGTGCTTCGCTCTCATTGCGTCGCGGTGCGGCGGTGTTGACTGCGCCTTCCGCTGCACATACCTCCCTCGACGCCAGGCGTGCGATTGATGCCACTGGCGCTTGTCACTGCTCTTGACGGAATCTTGAAGTTGGTGTGCTGGCGTTCGCTGTCGGTGCTGTGCACTGCATAACGTAGGTGCATTCCCTTGCCGGGGACAGCTGACTTGACTCGGCTGGCTGGTTGGCGTCGCTCCAGTCTCTCTCAACCTGTCGTGCTGAGCTGGACTGCGCAGCCTGGTCTCCGAGTCTGCGCATTGCACAACTTGCTCGCGGCCTCGCACCACCAGATCAAGATGAGAGCATCAACCATTGCCTTGGCCCTCTGTGCCGTGGCTTTGACCAGCCACAGCGTCGCCGCCGTCGATGAAGATGCATGCAAGTGGCAGCTGAGCCCAATGGGCTGCGTGCCAGCGGCGTTCTGCAGCTACCAATACAAGTTCGGAGACCTGACACCAAGCCAGTCGTGCCGTCCGAAAAAGGGCGCCAACAAGCTGCCACAGCAGGTCCACTTGGCGTTTGCCGGTGAATCGACCGGCACGGGCATGACGGTGTCGTGGGCGACTTTCGACAACGTTGAGGACAGCGGCATCTGGGTCGGCACGAGCGAGAAGGAGCTCCAGGAAGTCGACGTGGCGGTGTCCAGCGCGTCGTACTACTCAGAAGGCTCGTACGCGCTGTTCCAGCACCACGCGACCGTCACGGGCCTGACGCCCAACACCAAGTACTTCTACCAGGTTGGCAGCAAGGGCGACGATAAGCTGCGCACGGGTGTGGGCTCCTTCAAGACAGCTCAAGCCTCGACCGACGCCACCTTCAACGCTGCCATCTATGGTGACTTGGGCGACGGCAAGCACTCGGACGCGACCATCTCGTACCTCAACACGCTGGGCGACAAGATCGACTTCGTCTACCACATCGGTGACATTTCGTACGCTGATGACGACTTCCTGGACCCAAAGCAGGCGCTGGGCTTCTTCTACGAGGAAGTGTACAACAAGTGGATGAACTTGCTGACGCCACTGATGAGCAAGGTGCCGTACATGGTGACAGTGGGTAACCACGAAGCTGAGTGCCACTCGCCAGCGTGCCTTGTGTCCAAGTACAAGAAGGATCGCCTGGGCAACTACGCGGCCTACAACGCGCGCTTCAAGATGCCATCGAAGGAGACCAAGGGCGTGCAGAACATGTGGTACTCGTTCGATCACGGTCCAGTGCACTTCACGTCGATCTCGTCCGAGACGGACTACCTTGGCGCGCCATCCAACGCGTACACGGGCACGCACAAGAACGGTAACTTTGGCAACCAGCTCGCGTGGCTCGAGGAAGACCTGAAGAAGGCACATGCTAACCGCGAGAACGTGCCATGGATCATCGTCGGCATGCACCGCCCGATCTACTACATCGAGAACGCCAACAAGGACGGCGAGCCAACGGGCGACGTCAAGGCTCTCCAGAAGGCTTTTGAGCCGTTGTTCCTCAAGTACGGCGTCGATGTCGTGTTCGCCGGCCACCAGCACTCTTATGAGCGTCAGATGCCAATTGCCAAGAGCCAAACCATCCGCTCGGGTGTGTCGAGTGACATGAAGACGTACGATACGCCTCGTGCACCTGTGTACGTGGTGTCCGGTGGTGCCGGCAACCCTGAGCCAAACCGCGCGCCAATTTCGTTCAGCAACAAGCCTTGGCACATCATGTCGACGGCCAAGTACGGCATCTCGACGCTTGAGGCATCGAAGGACAGCCTCCAGTTCAAGTATGTGGCCAGCTCGAACCAGGAAGTGATCGACGAGTTCACCATCGTCAAGAGCTGAGCAACGTGAGCTCCGGAGTCAGGCGGTGAACCGACGCGTGTTAAAAACAGTGTGTAAAACAATGAAAATGACGTGTGCAGCAACATTACCGACCCTTTTGTTGCGCCTTCGACGAAACAGATGTACAGTTCTGCTGTTTTTTATAAGACCCGGCTACCCGTTATTAGCCAATCCGCGACGGCCACCTGCCGTGCTCGCTAAAAACGGGTACGAAGGGTACCTTCTTTTGGGTTCTAGCTCGCCTGGAATGTATTGCCCAAAGCGCCAAAAGCTCCGAAGACGACGACGACGACGACGACGACGACCAAGGCGCTCCACGCGAACGACGACGCCCAAGCAGACAGCCCAGCCCAGCACACGCACCTAGAGACGGTTGGATAGATATGGAGCCGAGTGCCGCCCCAGTGGACCCGCAGCGCGTGACCATCGTGGTGAAGAACGTGTACGCCCCGACGGAGACGCAGCAGTTCGACGTGCAGCGGTCGCTCACAGTGCGCGCGCTCAAGCAGCTCGTGCACGAGCAGTTCCCGACGCAGCCGGCGGTGAACGACCAGAAACTCATCTTTGGCGGCAAGATCTGCGAGGACGACCACGTGCTCGAGAAGATCCTGACGCAGGTGAGTGCGACGGCGTGGGCATTGTGTGCTGGAAGGACACAGGGACTGACAGGACGCTGTGAGGAACAGAACCAAGTGCAGCAGCAGGAGGACGGAGCAGCGACGGCGTCCGTCGTGTTCCACTTGCTCGTGACGTCGACGTTGCCCAAGGGCACCCCCATGACGCCCGTGGCCAAGCCGCACACGGCGCCCAACACGCCACGTCACGAGCACTTGCGCCCTGAACGCGCCATGTCGAATGACCTTCCACGACGCGTGATGGCAGCCAGTGCTGGACGCAGCAGTTCGGCGCCGCTTCCTATGGAAGACGCACCTGCGTCGGCCCCGGCGGCTGGAGCTGCTGCTCAGCCCAATGCGCACGTGAACCCTGGCACGGCGTTCCCCTACGGCGGCCTCTTCGGTGGGTTCCCCATGTTCGCTCAACCACCAGCGCCCAGTGCCATGCCCAACACCGGTGCCAGCAACAACGCCCAACAGCACGCCGCGCAGACATACTTCGCGCAGCAAATGCTGCTTCAGCAACAGGCAGCGATTCTCATGCAGATCCAACAGCTCCAGCAGCTCAAGATGTACCACGAGGCTCTGGGAAGATCCGCTGCCACGCACACTAGCACCGCGGGGGTGACACAACACGCCGCCAGTGCTCACCACACGCCACCAGCAGCACCAGCGCCGGCAGCGCCGGCAGCTCATGCCCCTCAGCTGTTTGTGCGCGCTGCGTTCTTCAACCGCCCAGTAGTGGTGGCCGCAGGGGTGGCTCCACAGGCCGCTGCTGCCCAACCTGCCCAAGCCGAACGTCCGCCAGGGATGCTGCGCGAGCTGCTACGTGAGACCGCGCCGCTGCTGGATTTGCGTCTGGCGTTCAAGATGGCGTTCATGCTGTTCATCTTCGGGCAAGACACTCCGATGGACCGTCTCGTCGTCCTGGGACTGATGGCCGTCGTCGCTTACTTGTACGTGAACTACTCAGTCTTGTTTTTTTTTCGTAGTTCCTTACAACTATGTATTGGCTGTTTCTGTTTAGGCACATCACGGGCATCCTCGGGAAGATCTATGAAGTGGTCAAGCGCTCCAGCCAAGACAATGCCAACGAGAATGCGCCTGCCGCCCCTGCGGATGGAACACCTCCAGCTCCACCGCAGGTGCGTGGATATCGCCGATGGTTGCGCGTGTCATCTGATCGCGGAATCGTGCAAGATGTCAAGTCGTTTTTCTCCGCGTTCGTGCTGTCGCTAGTTCCTGCGTGGCACCCAGAGCCACTCTCAGACGTCCCAGGCTTTGTCCGCCCGGAACCGGTGCCTGCTGAGGCGGACAACGCGGCTGCTGGCTTCCCTCTCCAAGGTATTTAAGCAGACAAGGTATTCTATCACCAGCTCCAATCGCCCGAACACGATGGTGCTTGGCGTGATGTTTCCCATGCGTATGTGTGCGTTTGTCATTTATCAATGAACGATTGATTGCATTGGCAATTTCGCGGTTTGGTTTTCTCTTCATCTTTAATGGTGGATGGTTTCCTGGATACTGATGACTCTCGACAGCAGCTGAGTCTCACCTGCTTCGGTGCTGTGTTACGTCCACCGCCTGCGGAAAGCTCTTCTTGATAGCGTCGATCAGCTTTTGCTTGGGCAAACTCAACCGACGTTTGTCTGCAGGACACACCGCTTTGTCAAGCACATCCTCGCCACGCTTGTCGCTTGCCAGGTTGATCGCTAGATCCAGTTCGACAGCGGTCGACAGACGACGCCGTGGCGTCGAGCTCTGTGAAGTTGTTTCCTCCGTAGCGTCATCTTGTTCTGCAAATTCTACGTCTGCATTGTCGTCGTTGTCGTCGTTGTCATCCTCGACTTCGGGTCGTTCCTCGGCACTCTCGAGCTGCATGCCCTTGCACAACGCCACCGGTGCTTTAGTCGCAAAGTAGATGCTTTGAATGGCTGCGTCCGTCAATGTCAATGCGCTGTTGCCTGGCTTCCAACGAGACCTACAATGTCGATTCTCACACGATTCGCTGCCACAACCGACTGTGAGCATCTTGAAGTACGTCGACACCAGCATGCGTGCATACTGCTGCTGCTTGTTGCTACCACTCGGCGCTTCGTGCATCGTACGAAGCGAAGGCCCAAGAGTGCAGCCACGTGCTCCCGTGCCCAGAAGAGCTCAGAGTTGGGTCTATTGTCTCGTGTCTAGATGCGGTCGAGCCCGATATATTTGTACGTTGAAAGGATCAGACCAACATAGCGGGCCATAAGTCTGTGCCAAAGTCCAGCCTTGCTTTGTGTCTCGTAGCAACTTACATGATCATCGAAGCCTCTATGTCGCGATGCTGGGCTAACCCCGCCTTGAATTATCGGAAGCGCGGTGGGTGCATCATCCGAGCAAACTTCGCTCGAACACGCACCGCGAGGTGTTGCAGTGACCATTTCGTCAGATCATCGGCACCTATGCCATCGTTGCCGGTGAGCACGACAATGGCATTGCACTCCGCTTCGTAACAACTCTGCATCTGAATGGGCAGTCACAGCAGACTTTGGATTTGTGTGGCCCGTAGAGCTCTCTATTTTCTCGGTATAAACATCAAGGCTGACAACTGTGGACATTGTGCATCATTGTTCTATACCTGCTTCCCATGCAGCTGCTGCGCAACGCGTGCCCACTGGTTCATCGTCGCGAGAGCTGCACCCGACGCCAACGTGGCCTTCGCCATTTCGTAGCCGTGTTTGATTGAGTCCGCAAGGCCATACACGTACAGCCCAGCACCAGCATTATAGGCGATCGTGTTACCGATGGCGTTGTCGCTGGCAGCGCCACCGGCAAACACACGGCGCAGAATGGCAGCGTTTTCTGTGGCATCTCCACCCTTGAGGTCTTCTAGTGTACATGGCGGGATGCCGACTTCATCCGGGCGAAGCTGATACCGACGCAGTGGCTCGCCCTTCTTCACTTCGACGAGGTCGGCGACTCCGAGCGAGTTGAGTTCATCCAATCCAGCGCAGTGGACAACAAGGCCGTGCTCGATGCCCAGCGCCTGGAACACATTGCCGAACACTTCGAGCAGCTTGGGTGTGTACACGCCGATGACGACTCGACGACAGCCGGCAGGGTTCAGAAGTGGCCCGAGCACGTTGAACACGCTGCGGATCTTGATAGCCTTGCGGATGGGCGACACGTACTTCATGGCCGGGTGAAAGTGCGGTGCGTACATGAACGCGATGTTGGCGTCGGTGATGCACTGCGCAATGCATTCCGGCGCAAGCATGGGCACTCCGAGCTCTTCCAACACGTCGGCCGAGCCGGAGCGACTCGACACGGAGCGGTTGCCGTGCTTGGCCACCAGCGCGCCACTAGCTGCCGCCAGCACTGCAGCCGCCGTCGACAAATTCACTGTATTGGCGCCATCACCACCAGTCCCGACAATGTCCAATGTTGGGCGATCAGTCTGGATGCATCCACAACCGACGTCAACACCACTCGACACGACACCCATGCACGCGCACTCACCTGGACGTGGACGGCGATGGCTTGCTGGCGCATGTGCTGCGCAAAGGCCGCGACTTCGCATGAGGTCTCGCCCTTGGCGGCCAACAGCGCCAGCAGCACACCGATCTGCACCGGGTTGCTTGTGGCTTCCTCGGACGCGATGGTCTGAATGGCGAACGTGGCTTCGTCGTGCGTCAGGTCCTCGCGGCGCACCAGCTTCTCCAGCAGCTGCTTGACGTCCATGGCTGGCTTTGTCGGTGTGTGCCTGTGCGTGTGTCTTGGCCTCTGCGTCGCCAATGCCGTTCCGTGCCACGCGTGAGCGCCAGGAAGTGTCGGTCGACGCCACAAGAACGTGACAGCGGGCAATCAGCCAAGGGGTGTGGGGGTACCAGGAGGGGGGCACTGGGGTCGGACTCACTGTACTCGGGGTTGTTATGTGCGCTGGAAGAGAAACTTTAAGTGCGCCTGATTCTACATCGGCCAACGGAAAACCGGTTTCAGGGGGGCAATCGGTATTGTACCGGTTTCGTCACCCAAACGCAGATCTTCAGAAGATCACCTTCTGGATCGGAACACGGCGATCTGAGTTTGAGGTTGGGGTGTGATTGGCTGGTTGATGGCTTATCGGCGCGATCACATGCATGCGATGTGATGCAAAGCGATGTCGTCGCGTGCACGTAGAATGAGACTTCGACATCAATTCACAATGAACTGACGACGAGCACCATAGTGATGGCCAAGCCACCTCATTCAATACTGGTAGCACACGCTGCATCTGTAACCTATGTTGTCGCGGTGCTTCTTTTGTTCATAGGGGAGCTTCTCACACACATAAATCTGCGCTCTAGTCACCCGATTGCAGCCAACTCACAAACCACACGGGGTCGGTCCAAGTATTCTTCCCAGTCAACCGCTTGGAGTCCAGGTTAGTGAACAGGATGATCCCACTAGCGAGTCGCCGGCCGCGATCCAGCAGCGCCTGGTCGCGCAGAGTCTGCAAACAAGCAACAGAGGCTGCAACACCGGAGAGAAGAAGTCCTTCGCTAGCCACCACGGCGCCGCCAGATGGCACAGTCAGTGCACAATTTGCCACCAAGTCCTCAAGCCAAGACCAAGTCGCTACATCCACCGTCATGAAGGTCCTCGCCATCCTCTTCCCAGCCGTCCTCGGTCTTGCTGCTGCATGCACGCCTGTGAGCGTCGAAGGAGACGCCACGTACTGCATTGACGGCGCCATTTGCAGTGGCTCTGGTGACCAGCCTGCTGGTTGGGCATGCCCAAGGCGAGGCGCTGTGGCCACCCAGGATTGCCACCACCACCTCGAGAGCTACAACCACGGCAGCGGCAAGTGCGTTGCTCCGTACGATGCTGAATGCCAGCGTATTCATACTGGCGCGTGGGGCTGCGTATTCTGGTAAAAGCGCTAGCGATCTGAGGCGATAGTACACCGCCACTCTATGTCTTTCGTTGGCCATTCCTGCGAAGTTTTGATGTCTGCGTCTGGAGAAGCCAACATGACGATAATGCTGTTTGGGCAGAATGATAATCAAATTCATTCGTATGCTTTTTCATCTCAACGACGCTAGTTGCTATTTTTTTCAGATATCTTCCAACGACTGCGTTCGAGTCACTATCGCACTTCGCTTGCGACCTAGGCTGACTTCATCGACGACCAACGCCACGAAAATCAGGATTGTAGTTGTCCGCCCCAATGCTTCGATAGTAGGCAGGCTGCCGTCCTTCGCCTCGCTGCTGCGCGCATGCCTGTGAGCGAAGGAGACGCCACGTACTGCATTGACGGCACTATTTGCAGCGGCTCTGGTGACCAGCCTGCTGGTTGGGCCTGTCCAACTCGTGGCGCAGTGGCCATCGATGACTGCCATCACGGACTTAAGAGTTACAACCACGATAGTCGCAAGTGCATTGCTCCTTTTGACGCGGAATGACAACGCATCGACACTGGTGTGTGACAGAGTGACTGACGTATGGATGTTGGCACTTGAATCGGTGAGAGGGTGATCTGTCTTCTGCATTGACCGTTCGCTATGTGGAAGCCTTGGCACTGTCGTCGATGTCGAGCGAATCGCCAGCAGAGCACAGAGAAGTCGATGTCCGCGCGTGTGTTGGTTGGTAGATCGCAGCTCCGCGTTGCAGGTATGCAGGTCAAGAAGGTGGTTGCCCGTGACCAGGGTTTGATCGTAGTGATTGGTATTCGCGTGTCTTCGGTCGTGATCGATGATCCACTGGATGGTTCTGGGGTCTGAGCATCGTTAGCAGTGAAGGCGCCTCTCTTTGTCGGGGGCGTGGAAGTCGAAGTGAACTTAGAGCGGCATGGACTTTTGATGAACGGATGTGGAACATGGAGCAGTTAGTGACAATTGACACACATAGAACGACGCACGGCTCACCTTCTGGAAGTCCTTGTGGGCGCAGATATTGGTCACGCTCGCTGTGCTTGCTGCTCGGTTGTTAAGAAGAGATATGCAGTTCCAATCCAGCTTTGTCCTAGCTAAGTGTTCTAGCAGCCATCAGCCACGGTTGCATCACCCTACGAGCGTGCCAGAACAAGTGGGGTAGATCGCTCCGCGACAAGTGCGTGGGGTTGCGTTTTCTGGTGAAGATCCGCCCTCAAAGAGACGATCGAGGCAGCGTTTATCGTCCACAAACATAATGAAAATATAAGCTCGTTCTCTGCGGTCCTTAGTTGTGTTCAAATGTTCTCTCTCCGTTTACAGTTTGTAAGTTGTACAACGTTGACCGAGTTCATAGTATAGGCCATCACAGTCGTAACACCATTGAAATATGCTTGACACCATTGAAATGTGTTTTCACTGACGTAGTACAAAACCTTCGAAACCAGTCCTCAGTCACCAGAAATCACGCACAGTGCTTGCAGCAGTTTAATTCTAGTGAAGATAGACCACGTGCATCAAAACCATCCATGATTTCTTCTTCCACCTCAACGTCTTGCATGCGGCTTTATTCAGGCGGATGAGCAGCGAACTCGGCGTTACTGTGATCTTCATTTCCAACCGCGGACAACATTGATGTCATACTTGATCCCAGCAGACAATTTCAGGCATACCTGATAGTCCACGTAGTAGACTAACGCTCGGATCCAGTGCACACTTAGCCCTCAAACAATATCGGCGTCGCATTACTGCTGTGACCTCGCAACAAGGTGCACCATCAGATTCATCCAAGTCACGGGAACCAAAAACGGCAGCAGGAGGAACAAGCGCTCTCACTACTCCCCCGGATCCAGTAGCATCATGGTGCACTGTTGATCACCACTGCGTACATGGAGCTCCTAACCACGATCTTTGGGAAATCGTCGAAGTCCATCGTGATGAGGCGCAAGCTTCTTCCGCTAGTTCAACCGTGCGACAACTCTAGACGATCCGCCCGCCCGCGAACAACGCCGAACGCATCGAACGCATGTGCCCAGTGCGCGCCAGCGAGAGCTGAAATCGCTCCATTGTTACCAAATTTTCGATCCTCACCGATCAGCATCGACAGTCCCAAACTGTGCTCTTGAGTTGGCACACACAAAACTTGAACACCCAGAGGTGCCCCAGCCGCACTCAACACATCCTCACGAAATGGTCGGAGGGAGAACCGCCCACGCCTTATTCCATGTCGTGGGTGGGCAACTGCTCTCTGAGAATTGATCGCCGACGCCGTGGCCACGAGTGTTGCAGTACGCTGTTGTTCTCGTGGATAGTTTCCGAATTCTAACTACATCCATGTCTGCCGTGGGCTGCGTACTGATCTAAGTAGCATTAAACGGTCGCCGCTGTACCCGCCGGCGACGGTTGACGCCGTCTCCTGACCTCGTTCCCACCCATTGCCGCGTCGCCCTCGAAGAGCAGCGGCGTGGTGATGCACTGGAAACCATGGAAAAAGTCGTTCTTGGACATGACCTACGCCCGCAAGCGTAGCGTGCGTGGCTTTATGTGTGAGAGAGACGGACAAGCGGCCAGGTCACAGTACCGAACAAACCGTTCTGCTGCTCGCTCTCACTCTACAATTTGCTTTGCAATCTGCAAGCGGATTAGCCCTTCTCGATCGGTCGTTCCAGTGACGAGGATACCTCCAGCGACAACATGAACATCCACACCACCATCTTGGCTCTCGCCGCGGTCGCGCTAGCACTGCCGGGAACTACATCGGCGGACTATGCCACGCCACCTTCGGTGTACACGCCAGCGCCCTTAACCACGGCCCCACCGTGCACTACTCAGCCTCCGTACACGCCTCCACCAACGACGACACAACCTCCGTACACGCCTCCGCCGACCACGACGCAGCCTCCGTGCACGCCAGCACCGACGACGCCTGTGCCAACGACTACTCCACCTTCGTACACGCCGGCTCCAACAACGACGCCCCCATGCACCACGCAGCCGCCTACACCGTCGCCCACGAAGCCGTGCACAACGTCGCCTCCTCCATACACACCACCAACGCCGTCACCTACGAAACCATATTCATCGTCTCCGCCCCCGTACACGCCTCCAACGCCATCACCCACGAAGCCTTACTCATCGGCTCCTCCACCATACACTCCTCCAACGCCGTCTCCGTCAAAGCCAGCCTACACTCCTAGCCCACCACCCACTCCTTGCCCGACAACGGCGAAGCCGGTGTACACGCCTCCACCCACTCCTTGCCCGACAACGGCGAAGCCAGTGTACACGCCTCCACCCACTCCTTGCCCGACAACGCCGAAGCCAGTGTACACGCCTCCACCGACTCCTTGTGCGACAACGCCGAAGCCGGACTACACGTGCACGGAGGTCAGTGTGGAAGGTGATGCCACGTTCTGCATTAAGGGTCCTATCTGCAGTGGCTCTGGCGACTATCCCGCGGGATGGAACTGTCCACAGGTGGGCGATTACGCCACCGATGACTGCTACACGTATTTGAAGAGCTATGACAGCAAGACTGACTACTGCATTGCGCCAGTGAACGCCACGTGTAGCAAAATCAATACCGGAGCGTGGGGCTGTGTATGGCAGATTCCTGCTCCACCGACACCGTATAAACCGACTCCAGCGCCGTCGACGCCGTACACTCCTCCGGCGACGACACCTGCTTACACACCATCCACTACTTCTTCGTACACGCCATCAAAGACACCGTATACGCCTCAATCGTCGACACCGCAGTATACTCCTGCCCCTTCGAAGACTCCAGCGCCGGCCCCTCCTACGACTGCACCAACTCCTACGTACGCACCCACACCGACAAATACGACCGTCCCGTCGCCGACCACTTCGGTACCAACTCCCACTACCCAGGCTCCAGCACCTACAACACAGGCCCCAGCACCAACTACTAATCAGCCTCCAGCGCCATCGACTAAGCCCCCAACACCGACAACACAAGCTCCATCACCGACGACGCAGGTGCCTGCACCAACTACTCAGACCCCAGCACCAATTACACTGGCCCCTGTGCCCACGACGCAAGCCCCAGCACCAACGACGCAGCCTCCGGCACCAACGACGCAAACTCCAGCACCAACGACGCAAGCCCCAGCACCAACGACGCAAACTCCAGCACCAACGACGCAANGCACCAACGACGCAAACTCCAGCACCAACGACGCAAGCCCCAGCACCAACGACGCAAACTCCAGCACCAACGACGCAAACTCCCGCACCCACGACGCAAGCTCCAGCCCCAACCACCCAGGCGCCAGTACCGACGACTCAGACTCCAGCTCCCACCACGCAGCCTCCAGCACCTGCACCGACTACGAGTGCTCCGGTCCCACCGCCGTCCCCAGCTCCTTCAACAGAAACCCCAGCGCCGACGACTGGTGGAGCTAGCTTCGCTGCCGTCGAGGGTGCCAGTGCAAGTGTAGGCACTATTGTTGGGAGCATCGTCGCAGTCGCTGCTGCGATCGCTGCCGTCGCGGCTGTTGTCGTCTACCGCAAGAAGAAGCAGCGCATTGACGATGATGATGAGACAATGATTCAGGCATCGATGACGGTGACACCTCCTTCTACGAGCCGCCGTGCTTATCTTGAGGCGTGAATGCGGGATCGCGAGCATCTACGATGATGTCCCATGTGCAGTGCGTGTTTTTGTTTACTTTACAGCGTGAGCTGATGAGGTTTACTGCGTGCCTACGCATTTCTTCGCTTGCATAAAGTTGTTGTCTCTTATCCGACGAATGTTTGAATTTCGTGCGACATGACCATGTCTTTGTGCCACAGATAGTACGCGACAGCAATTTTGAAACAATGGGGTGCCGCGTCGGCTTCACGCCAAGTAAGGTCAGGCATCTCATCTTTGAGCACGAACAATGACTACACGAGCTGTCATGACATTTAACAACGAACCACCAATTGCTCAAGTTGTGCTTCACACTAGAGATGGCGATAATGACCGAGGAACATTTCGTGATGCTACATCTAAGGACCTACCTCCAGTTCTCAATTAAGCCGCACACGGTGACTGTAGTACGTACGACACTGACGCTTCTGTGTTCCGGGTGAGGTAGTTTGCGTGATCCAATATTAAGATCGGGCTACGTGCAGTGTTGGGCTCAATGATGAGTTAAACGTCCATGCTCGCAAGAAAGTTCGTGGCGGTGTTGAGCATGGGTCGGCTCAGTGAAGATAAAATAGATGTTGTCGTTCGGTCTATGATGTGCGCCTCTTGAAACGTAACAACCCTACATAATTGTTAATGCCAGAGCCAAAGCAAACAAATCGCCATTGTCACGGCCCCTCGCGCTGTGTAAATGGTTCGGCGATTCACGGTTCCAAAGTACGCGAAGTTCGCGCCACCCTGTTGAGGAGTTCCTACACAGGAGGCGTCAAAAAACTTTAGGATGCTGGTCAAACAGGACATGCTGATCTCGTCAGTGTGCGAGCGTGAAGGAGAAGTTCGCTTATGCAGTCTGCGTCAGCCCACCACAAGCGTTTACAAGCGTTTGCATACCGTGTGCGTGCGGTGCGCATGCATCTAGGTTGGTGTTGCCATGTAATTTACACACAATATACCAGTCCATGTGATATCCTAGCTGTGTTCAATCCTCACTGTTGTTATCGGATGGCAAGCGCTCTTGACGCTAGCTATTGTGGTTGGCGCAATGTTCATATGGCGCCTACACATCCTGTGAAGTAGAAAGCACGCTACCGGTTGAGTCGGCGGCAGACGTAGGATATCATCAACCGCAGTTGACGGGCACTCGACAACGTATCCAGGGTTAGCTATCTAACTTGCCGGTCATAGGTCCTTGTCCGATTGAGGAGAACATGCGCAGACGACTTTGCCTGTCAGGTTGACTCGCATCAGTACACCTTGGTCCGCGTTGGCAGTCGCGATACCGCACGTTCGACGACATTAGCGCGCGCGCCTGGATTGCCGATATCAATCATTTTTGCTGGAATCGCCAAAATCCACCTAGCAGGGCGACGCCAAAACTACGCTCACCAATGTGGCTGCACGCGACGCTTCGTGCCGACTGGTGATGGCGATCTCGGATCGCGGACCGTGATTCACGGCCAGCGATTGTGCCAATATAGTTCAGTGGAATCAAGAAAACGCACAACGTTCCCGTCACGGGAACATTTAGTATAGCACGGGATTGCCAGGGAATCTCGTCATACTAGCTGGGTTGGATACCCACGAAAGCAAGTACAACAGCACTCGCCAGCGCACCCACTCGACGGCCCCTCTGGAGCCCTACCCGCCGCCCGACAGCTGCGCTTCACTCACTCACTATTCAATTTGCTGAGCCAACCTCAAGTAGATTCCACGCACCACTACCGCGATACGTCCAACCACACCATGAACCTCCGCACGACCACCATCTTCGCGCTCGCACTGGCCGCCACTGCGCTGCCCGCAAGCGTGACAGCAGACTACGCCACGCCGCCAACGCTGTACACACCGCCGCCCCCACCGCCTCCACCGACCACAACTACGTCTCCACCATGTACAACTCCACCACCTTACACGCCGCCACCGACACAGCCACCATGCACACCTGCGCCGCCGACTACGCCGCCGCGCACTCCTCCGTGTACCACTTCGCCACCACCACCACCACCACCATACACACCTCCATCACCGTCTCCAACCACACCCACCTACACGCCCAAGCCGACGCCAGCACCGTCCACGCCGTGCACGACACCATCGACACCACCGCCGTATACTCCTCCGTCTACACCTCCATCCAAGACACCATGCGTCACGCCGTCCACACCTCCGTCGACGGCACCGTACACGCCATCGACGACTTCTCCATGCCGTCCCCCGACGCCACCTCCATCATACACGCCTCCGCCCACGCCTCCATCGACACCGCCATACACGCCTCCGTCGACACCGCCATCGACACCGCCATCGACACCACCATCCAAGACGCCGTACACACCCTCGACTACGCCATACACACCCTCCTCCACACCGCCAGACACGCCTCCATCAACATCACCATATACGCCTCCAGCGAAGACGCCGTACACGCCGTCGTCCACACCGCCGTCGACTCCGCCGTCAACCACCCCGCCCTACACACCCGGGCCTCCCAAGACCACTCCTCCGGTTCCAACCACGACGGCTCCATCGCCCACCTACGCAACGGGTGCCACTAGCTTCGCCGCCATCGAGGGGGCCAGTGCCAGCGTCGGCACAATTGTCGGCAGCGTCGTCGCTGTCGCAGCCATGATCGCGGCCGTCGCCGCAGTCGTGGTGTACCGCAAGAAACAGCAACAGCAGAGTGCTGAACTCGATGATGACGCCGCAATGATGAAGGAATCCTTGGCGGTCACACCTCCGTCCACCACACGTCGTGATCCATATCTTGCGGCTTGAGCAGTCTGCGTCAGCCCACCACAAGCGTTTACAAGCGTTTGCATACCGTGTGCGTGCGGTGCGCATGCATCTAGGTTGGTGTTGCCATGTAATTT
>NSDO01002762.1:6920-17988 GCA_002286825.1 Lagenidium giganteum | reverse complement strand
GTTGTTGGGTCAATCGGATTTGGGATTGGAGGACGGGCCGTCGTTGGTCGTGGGGCGGGTGTTACGGGTGCCGAAGCTGGTGCTGCCGTTGGCTGTGGAGCTGGTGTCACTGGAGCGGGTTGTGGTGCTGGGGTTGTTGGGTCAATCGGATTTGGGATTGGAGGACGGGCCGTCGTTGGNGTTGTTGGGTCAATCGGATTTGGGATTGGAGGACGGGCCGTCGTTGGACGAGGAGCAGGCGTCACTGGAACTTGAGTTGGTGCTGTTGGCTGTGGAATAGGAGTTACTGGCGCAGTTGGGCTGGGAACTGGTAGGCGAGGTGTTGTCGGGCGTGGTGCTGGGGTTGCTGGGTCAACTGGGTTCGGGATTGGAGGTCTCGCAGTCGTTTGGCGAGGAGCTGGTGTCAGTGGAGCTGGAGCTGGCTTTGGTGCTGGAGATGTCGGGTCGTGTGGGTTTGGAATGGGAGGTCCAGCAGGTGCAGCCGAAGGAGATCCAGGCGTGGAAGGAGAGTGTGTACTCGGAGTAGCTGGTCGAGTGGTTTGTTGGCCTGGTGGTGGTGTTGCCGTTGGAGAGCGATTTCCGTCCGGAGTAGCACTTAATGTTGGTGTGGACGAAGATGATGCCGACGTTGGTGTCGGAGAGCGCGAAGCTGCTCCAGGTTGTGGTCGCGCTGTTCCCGCGTTGGGAGTCGCGGAAGTGCTTGGTCGAATCGTTGGAGTCGGCGATGATCCAAGCGACGAAGTCGGGGATGAAGTCCCGGGGTTGGTTGTGGGGGTGGTGTCTGGTGCCACATCGCAGGCGGCGCCTTCGCGTGGTGGAGTGGAGGAAGCGTCCGAAATGACGCAGCCCCACGCACCAGTCTTGATTTGCTTGCAGACAGTGTCCACTTGAAGCACACATGTGTTGGATGCGCTCTCGAAGCTGGGCAGATGCGAGAGGCACGCGCCGACAGCGACAGCACCAGCGCGAGGGCACTGCGTTCCCACAGGGGCATCCCCGCTGCCGGAGCAAACTGGTCCGGCGATGCAATACGTGGCGTCGCGTTCCACCGACACTTCCGTGCAAGTCTGGCTCGCAGCCACTTGAAGCTTGGCCATGGCGAGTAAAGCGGTCAAGGTGGTGATCATTGTTGCCTTCATCCTAGTGCGCTCAAGTTCCAGAGAGCGCGAAACGGACACTGACGTGTGTTTGCATCGTCCTTGAAGCGGGCATCGTCATCTGGTCGATTGCATTGCAATGGGACCCTGTGGGTTCGTAATTTGTGGCTTGCGGTGAGTCACTAATCTCATTGGAGGGAAGGCGTGGCGCGCAGCGAGAGACCTCTGACACCATGTTGCACAAAACGACTTGTCCTCATTTCACAAACACACCCAACATCGTTCTTGGTGAGCTGCGTCCAGCCACTTTGATTTCTGCATTGGAAATCGATTTCCACAATCGATCGGGCAACTGGCCGACCGCTTCGACAGCTGCCGCGCCACACGGTGTGTGCAACATGCACTAGGTGATCGTTCACCCTTATATTCTGATCACCTGTCAAAACAACGCCAATGACCAAGTTTATCAAATTGGGTAATCTCTTTTTGTATCCACCTTGATTTATGAATAACCTGTGGTTTTAGATACAACATTTGTTACTGCTCATTTTGGCTCTGGCCTGGTTTTGTGGCGAGGTATCAAGCAATTGGCATGGACGAGGTGGCGTGCAGGTCAGTCGGTGCGGTCACGCACCGTCGGATGCCTGGCACCAGCTGCATGGCGCTGTGTTCGAGAGCGTGGTCTGTGAGCTGGGAGTGAAAGAAGTTGATGCCGATGGCAGCATCACCGCGATGCTCGTCCGCCGAGGCGAACAAGCTCACCTTCGACTGCGGTGGCGCGTGCCCCGATGAACAACCGTGCTTGGTGTACCGACGGTCTGCGTGCGACACCGTCAACTCGACCGCGTCCAAGTGCTACCCAGGCACCGAAGAGGGCTGCGCGTACGAGTGTTTCAACTGGAAACTGGCCATCACCAACCCGTTCTCGTTCCACATCCTGCATGGCAAGTTCAAGAGCGACGAAGAGATCAAGAATGAAGGCACGGATAGCAATTGGTCGGCCAAGATCCAATACTCGAACGAAAACACGACCGTGGCCAGCACCAGCAACGACAAGGTGACGGCGATCGGACGCCTTAATCTGCCCAGTTACGTCACGCAACTGTGAGTCCTCGCGCTCAGGACTGGCAGTCGTATTTCATGGGATGACGATCGTTTGTGCTGCGCAGTGACATCTTTGGGGGCAGTGACCCGAACGCGCCGAGAGATTATGTTGTGGATGTACGATTAGAGCCTGGTCTCCTGCAGAACCAGACACAACTGAGCCAAGTGCGCCTCCTCAACATTAATATTGGCAGTCAGGTGGCGGCAATGGATTCGCTGCTGCCAACTTCCATCCAGCTATTGGATATCTCCAACAATCAGTTGGCTGATTTGCCGCTGGACTTGATCAAATTCCCGTCTCTCACGCAGCTGTACGTGTGAAAGTCCGTGATTCTACGATTTTTGTCAGCTACGATGGATTGATGAATCATTGTGTGGCGTCAGATGGGCAAAGAATAACCACATCAAGAACATTCCCCGTGGATTCGCGATGCCCCAGTTGACGCAACTGTAAGATGGTGATTCTTGGAATGGCTACAATCAATTAGTCAAGGCTGACTTGGTTCCCACAGGATGCTGCGCGGAAATGACATCGCGTCGTTCAACCCAGATTTGCCTAAACTTCAAGACCTGTAAGTGATGGCACGTGTGACGACAATTGGAATCAGCTCATGACATTGCTGTTGGTGGCAGCAACCTCGCTTACAACGCCCTGACCGCGATTCCGGAGAGTGTCTTCTCCTACAAACAACTACAAAGACTGTAAGTTCTTCCACTGCGTCGGGAATTGTGGACGTGACGATTGACAACGTCCTCCTCACCAGCAACCTCACGGGCAATCCCATCAAAGACATTGTAGTCACGTCAAGTCAAGCGGAGATGCTGAAGAAGCTCGACACCTTTATTGTCGACACGCAGCAAATAAGATTGTCGTGCGATTCGTCAAAGCAGGTGCAGACTGGCAATGTCACTGTGTGCATCAGCGAAAGCTTAAACAAAGCATCTGGGTCCTCGAAGTCGAATCTGGGAGTCATTCTTGGTATCTGCGGTGGTCTGATAGTGGTGATCGGGCTAGTTTGGCTCTTCGTCAAGAAACGACAGCGTCCAAACGACGACCAGTTTGCCTACAGTACTCCTGTTAGCACCACGCAATCCCAATCGAAGGGGCAACGCTCTGCTCATGAAGGAACCGTTGATAAAACACGATCAACGATGATGACCGCTACCCCAGACGACGGTGAAGAGATCCCCAATTGTGTTTTACCGACGGGGTTTAATGACGAGCTGCTTCCTTACCGTCTGAGTCTCGATGACATCAAGGACAATCGCGAGCTTGGAAATGGTGGGTTCGGTGATGTGTGGCTGGTCACTTATCGTGGCATGCAGTTGTTGGCATCCAAGCGCATCAGGCAACGGGAAATGACGATTCCAATCATGACCGACTTCATTCGGGAAATTTCATTAAGTGCAAGGCTCAACCATCCCCACATCATCAAGTTTGTGGGTGTGGCGTGGTCTGTTGAAGCGAATTTGCAAGCTTTGTTTGAGTATGCCGAGCAAGGTGACTTGAGGACTTGGCTCGCTGAAACTGACCCGGAGCCATGGAACGCAACGAAAATCGGGATCGCATGTGATATCATTGACGCACTGGAGTATGTTCACTCACTTCAGCCTGCACTGGTGCATCGTGACTTAAAGTCGCGCAATGTGCTGCTCTTCGACTCGATGCGTGCCAAGTTGTGCGACTTTGGTGTGTCTCGTTTCCAGTCTACGCAAGCGACCATGACGGCAGGGGTGGGAACGCTACTGTGGATTGCGCCGGAGGTCATTTCGGGCAATCAATCGTACAATGAGAAGGCCGATATATATTCGTTTGGCGTCGTGATATCGGAGCTGGACACACACGAGCTGCCGTATCAAGAGCTGAAGAGCGACACAGGAGAAAAGTTACCAGAAGTGGCCGTTATTCATCGTGTTGGACTTGGGCACTTGAGCCCATCGTTCTCACCGACATGTCCATCACCGATCTTGAGACTCGCAACGCAGTGCTTGTCATTCAATCCATTAAATCGTCCGTCTGCGGCGGAAGTGGCCGACACGTTGCGACACCTTCGATCGAGCTATTTGAACCGTGATCCCGCTCCAGATGCTGCTCAAGCTCGGGATTGGCGTTTTGTGTAAGGATATTTGGCAGATGCGTAGCCAGAAGATGTGCTTTATTTTTACCGAGTGCAATGCTTGGGTATCTGCCCATCTTATCTTAGGTCATCATCCTGAGAGGTGGCAGTGGGTGACGCGGTGTCCATGCGCACATCAGACTCGTCGGAGCACAGCGACGAAGCAAAATGAAGCTTGGCTACAGATCCACTGTAAGCAGTATTGCCATCGTCAGGTTGTTGCTGTGTGCGTCGGCGTGGTCCAGCCTTACAGCGGATAAAGCTTCTGGCTCCGGCTCTCCTCAAGATGTGTCGATTCCTTTCATGGCCGCCGAAGCGCCAGACTACAATAATCAGGCAATCGAAAAGATGCTGCACGACTCCATCGGCCTGCGTAAGAAGGGCACAGGATACGCGGTTTTTGACTGGGACAACACATGCATGTTTGGTGACATTTCGCAGACGGCTGTGCACTATCAAGTTGAGCATCTCAACTTCCGCATTCCACCCAGTAAATTCTACGAAGTCATGGCCATGGGCTATGACCATGACCTGGCTGATGCATGCGTCCCTCACGGTGTCCACTCGGTGATCGGTAGTAACACGCAGGGGGATGATGTGACGTTCAATGACGTCCTGACGAGTTTGGTTGCCGACTACGCTTGGTTATACGAAGTGTATATTGCTGCATCGTATGATGTCAAGGATGCTGGGTATTCCCGAAAGCCGCATAATCCACCGATGAGTTTGGAAGAAGTGAAACAAGACTCAGCTTACGTGAATTTTCGTGCCAAACTAGCTTACCTCATTTTTGGCTTGGAAGGCGCGAAGGGCTCGAATGAACATCAAACGTGCGCAGTCACTATAACCATGACTGTTCTCACAAAATTGCTGTACGGTATGACAGAAGCAGAGCTTCGCGATATGATTCGGAGAAGCATGAGCGCCAACTTGCAAGCTGAGCTGGGATCACTGTCATTTATTTCGGACGACACACTTCGAGTTCGGGGGGAATATCCTATCGGCCTACGCGTGTTTAATGGTCAAGAAACGGTAATGCAAGCATTGCGAGAGAATGACATCGACGTCTACGTTATTAGCGCATCACCGCAGGTGTTCGTCGAGGAAGCTGGGCGGCTGGCGGGTTTGTCGTACGGCGTCCCCGAAGCCAATATCTATGGAGTTCGTTTTCAGTGGGATAGCGATGGCAAGTTTACGAGCACTCTGGTGCAGGATTATCCGATCACTTGGGGGCCTGGCAAAGCGCAAATCGTGGAACAATTCCTCAAACCTGCGCACAGCAACGAAGCACCACTGTTTGCCTCTGGCGACTCGAGCGGAGACTGCGAAATGCTCGCAACTGTGCGCGACGGTGTCGTGCACGTCAACAACCGATTGAAGAGCTCAACTGATTGCATTCAGTAGTATTATGAGAAGGCTTGCCATTACTACAATCGTGTCGACCCCGTGACCAAAGTCACGTATGTGCTCCAGGGTCAAAACATGCAAACGGGATCATGGATCACTAGCGGATTCAGCTCTACTGACGGAAAGGTGTTCACTTCGGGTTCTACATCCAATGCGTGTTTAGGGTACCGCATGGTACCGACTGAAGGCTCAACTGAAATGTGAGAGCCTGGAGAAATTCATCAAGGACATAAATTTGTTCTTTTGTTGCATGGAAGATTAGGCGCGCATACTCATCGAAAGTCGTGCAGGTATTTCCACAGCACCCGCTAAGTTTGCGGAGCAAACCGACGTCACCGGGTTAGCGGGTGAGTTCGGCCGTGCTCATGGTGGCGCGTTTCTTCAGTCGACAGCTCGAAGTCGCCGCGGGTTCTGTCGCCAGGTGCAAAAGTGTTTGAACCTAGTCGCCAGTGCTGACTGGGCTTCGACTCAGCCCTCCAAGACTTGATAACACGCAGCTACCGCTGCTAAGCTGAGCGAAAGCACAAGAATGCAGCGTAAGCAGCAAAGAGACTCACTAGCCCAGAAGCTGCTACCGAATAGCACAAACATCGGCCACTTGCGTCCTAACCTTGAGAATGCAGTGGTTCTATGCATGAGCGCGTGAAAATTTCAGTCATGTGTGTTCAGCATGGTCAACCTCAGGACGGACCATGGGAAGTAGCCACTAAACCCACAAGAAATCTGGAATCAGTCTCAGCTGCGTCCGCAACTCTCAAGTTCCAGACTTGGCGACGAGGATCCGGCAAGAACTACCGCTCCAAGGCTGCTCGGCTCGGCTGCATCTGTAGCAACGAATGCTTGATGCTTTCACACCATTCTCTCGCAAATCGTACCTTGTGGATTCCTCAACCTGGTACTAAAGTCATTGGTTGAGACAGTGAAATAGTAGTCACCCATTTGCCATCGGCCAACACCATCCCGCCGTTGCCTGTTTCAGCTGCTCCTTTCCCGATTGAGAATGGTCCTGGTTCTGTCGAGGGAACTATACCGACTTTATCCGGAAAGGCTGTGTACTGGTTGGGGGCAATTCGAGCACTTCCATGGTCCGGATAACAAGCGTGGTGGAACTTCCAACTGCGAATGGAAGCGTGGAGGATGGCCAGGCCCTTGTCCGTCGATGGCGTTGGAAGATGAAATGACGCATGGCACGTGCGCATGGGTTGGTCTGGGTCCGACCCCCATTTCTTTCCATCAACAGCCCAGCGTGCCTGTCCAAGATCATTCTCGGATTTGCCAGCAATTGCGAGGATAACGAGACCGCCGTTGTTTCTCGTCACTTGATTTTCATGAAGATCATTGCGTTGTCGACGTTTGCCGTGGCCGCTGTCGCGCTGGCCAACGCTGCTGACAACCAGCAACAACAGCAGCAATATACTCCAGCTCCATCGACGGCTACTCCAACTACCAAGCCGCCATCCTACACGACTCAGCCTCTAAAGACACCAGCTCCGACTACGGCGACACCAACCACGCAGCCACCAGCGTACACTACCCAGCCGCCTGCGCCAACTCCGGCTAACTCGACGCCTGTCCCCAAGGGGTGCACTGATGTCTCGGTCGAGCATGATGCGACGTACTGCATTCAAGGACCGATCTGTGTTGGCAGCGGCGACAAGCCAGCAGGATCTAACTGTCCGAAGAAGGGTGATATCGCCGTGAAGGACTGCCTCAAGTATCTAAAAAGCTATACTGAGGCCGGCAAGTGCGTGCTTCCCGTGGATGCTGTGTGTCAGAAAATTCATACGGGGGCTTGGGGCTGTGTCATTGATGGCGGAAAGCCGACACCAGCTCAGAGCACTCCGTGCCCATCGCTTCCTCTCAAAACCCCACCGCCGACTCCTGCGCCAACCACGCCATGCCCATCTCTCCCCGTGAAGACCGAAGCTCCATGTCCGTCACTGCCGATTAAGACCCCAGTCCCGACTCCAGCCCCTACTACCCCGTGCCCAACACTCCCAATCAAGACGGACACTCCATGCCCCACACTCCCAATCAAAACGGAGACTCCTTGCCCAACCCTTCCACTGAAGACGGAGACGCCGAAGCCAACGACTACTTGCCCACCACTCCCAACTAAGCCAGATACTCCAAAGCCAACAACTCCATGTCCGCCACTCCCAACTAAGCCAGACACTCCAAAGCCGACAACTCCGTGCCCGCCTCTCCCAACCAAACCAGACTCTCCAAAGCCAACAACTCCATGCCCACCACTTCCAACTAAACAAGACACTCCAAAGCCGACAACTCCGTGCCCGCCACTCCCAACGAAGCCAGACACTCCAAAGCCATCAACTCCGTGCCCGCCACTCCCAACCAAACCAGACACTCCAAAGCCGACAACGCCTTGCCCGCCACTCCCAACTAAGCCAGACACTCCAAAGCCAACAACGACTTGCCCGCCACTCCCAACTAAGCCAGACACTCCAAAGCCAACAACGCCTTGCCCACCACTCCCAACCAAACCAGACACTCCGAAGCCGACAACTCCGTGCCCACCACTCCCAACCAAACCAGACACTCCGAAGCCGACAACTCCGTGCCCACCACTCCCAACCAAGCCAGACACTCCTACCACAACTCAGCCTAGCTCCCCAGTCCCCACGAACACGACCCAGTCACCAATCCAACAACAACAGCAGCAACAACAACAGCAACACAAGAATAAAGCTGTGAGCCTGTCCGCGAACACGAACGAGGGCACCACGAATTCAAGTGAAAGTACTGGTTCGGGAGCTATCGCAGTTGTCGGTACCGTTGCTGCTGTCGCAGCTGTGGCCGCGGCTATGGCCGGTTTTGCCATCGTGAAGAGGAACCGCGCAAGCGCGAACATTCCAGCAACGCCATCAGTCTAATGTCTTCAGCGCACCTTTTTATCTTTGTTCTGTCCACCACTGGAAGCTCTTCCACCTTCCGCTGAGTCTCGGCACGCTAGTATAAGGTAGTCTCTTGGAAGAAAAATGTGTGTTCCAAAAATGTTAATTTGTATGAACATTTTCAGACGGATTGTTCTGAAAAATGTGATTCACACACGGATATTATCTCATGCAGGTAGTTTGGTTATGCTGACGCGCGTTTTGCTGCATCCTTTTTCGACTAACACGAGTGGAATCTTTTGTACGCCGCGCATATCGTTGAAGGCGCACACTTTCAGCTTGGAGAATTGTCCTTGCCGTTTCTTGTGATTTCGTCGTTGGTAATGATATCGGATTGGTCAGGATTATATTCGCACGCGAGACAATGTCTCGTACGCGAATGCTAACGATGGTAGCTTAATAGGATTAAAGGCGATCTTCGGACTCTGAGTCCTTGGACTTTAAGGATTGTCATTGCGTGTGCAAGACGCGTTTCTAAGCTAAACCATCCCAATCCGCGAGTCCACCAAATCACGAAAATGCGTCACTCCCCGGTGGCGTTGGCGGCGGTCCGCCACGTGTCTGCCGCGCACCGCCACCACCACCGCCGAGCGCGCAAGCGTGCACTGCGCGCGTGCTCTTGGTGGCGTGCTCGCGCGCTGAAGCGCGCGCCTCGCCACGACGGCCGTCCGTTTCCCGCAAACGCTGGTCGCTCGGTGGCCACGGACTCAGACCTCCGGTGGGCTGATACCAACGGCTAGATTCGTTGGGTGCCACTCAAGGCGAGAATCGAGGCCTAGTGTAGCAATGATCAATTATAACTCACGCTCAAGCCATGGATCCTGCCACCAACCAACTTTCAGCTGCCACAACTCACTAGAGACAAGAATCAAATTGTGTATTTTTGCACAAAACCAACTTCTTCGGACTTTACGTCGCTTTCTCAATTCTCCGAGGTGATATCGCAGTCATATCTGCTAAGAATTCTAATGGAACAATTGAACTGTCAAAGATATCGTATTTTGTGTTGTTTTCCCATGTTGCGATATGAATTCATTATTGCTACGCATTTACAATGACACAGCACAACACTTTTATGGCAGTGATCAACGTAATTGGGAGGTACATGATCCGACAAGTCTGAACTGACTGACATGTTTGGGAGGGGGGGAGTCAGCAAATTCACTTGTGATCTTTCGCACGGTCAGACTGCAAATGGACATATTTTCAACAGTGTTCTCGTCAACCCAAAGTTCCTGTGGGACTTTTTCAGCATCCAGAGCATACGAAAAATCTGCTATATTCCGATATCCAGCAGAAATCACGCTGTTGACTGGAGTTTCTTGTGATCTATGAGAAATACGAGGGATCTCCAGCAGTAGAACCTCTGCTGCAAATAATCTGAGTGTAGGATCAGGCACCGACATTAGTTGAACGTGGTTGGTAAGCTCCGTGAGTTTTCTCAAATTCGCAACTCGTGCACTTGTGCTTTTGCGCCTCAGATTTGAAAAAATATGGAGATTAACATGGGCGATAAATGCGCTTATTGCATTCTTTTCAACCACATACGCAACAAATTGCCATCCCGTCTTTGGCTCTAATGATGGTCGACTTCATCGCAATCATTGTCAAAAATAACAGTCGACACCGTTTGGTGGGTTTGGTCACCAAACCAATAGTTGCACCAAAGATTGCTGTGACCAAGTGTTGGCGACACCAACGACTTTGGTGACCGTTTAGTGTGAGATGCAAAATGAGGCGCTAAAGTCGTCGTAGTTGTTGAGGACCCGTGAAGACAAGACAGGAGAGAAATGACGGGCGAAGAAGCGGAGCGAGCACGATCAGGTTGAAGTCTTGGTCCCGGTGCTGGGTCAAGCACAGTGCGGCTGCTGCTGAGGCTTTCTCTGTCGCAGATGCCTGCTCCTCGTGCTGGTTCAACTGAAGGGAGTCGGAACGTGGCATCGTCTCCTGACCGCACACGTGCAGAGAAGGCTCGCGGCGGGACCAATGGCATGCACAGTTCCGACCGCCTCCTTCCCCCCAAAGCAGTCGTGGTTTTCCCTCCATCATCACAGCAAGAAGGACTCCAAGCATGAAAGTCGCCGCCATTGCCGCAGTCACCGTCGCAGTCGCCCAAGCTGCGTCCCCATGCTGGTTTGTCAGCGTGGAGCGCGACGCGACTTACTGCATTCCTGGTCCAATTTGCAGCGGTCATGGCAAGGAACCTGTGGGCTGGAACTGCCCGAAGAAGGGTGACATTGCGACTGATGCCTGCCGCAAGCACCTCACGAGCTACGTTGATGCGAACGAGTGCGTCCTCCCTGTGGACTCTCACTGCCAGAAGATCCACACTGGTGCGTGGGGTTGCGTCATGGAAACTGCGTCGAAGCCTGTGCCAGTGATCACTCGGCCGCTCCCAACACCAGCGCTGTCGTCTCCATGCCCATCG
>NSDO01000165.1:134825-155014 GCA_002286825.1 Lagenidium giganteum | reverse complement strand
TCCCGACCTTGATGATCATTTCCGGGGACAATGCCCTCGCCACTTGGAGCACTTCTTCGTGAGCCAACTGGGGCGTGAGCTGGGATGTTGGGCACCGATCCTTCACGTAGAAGAGCTGGGGTTGAACCCGTCGACTGGCTGGTGTGGCTAGTCTTCGGTGAGCCAGGTTGCGTTGCCCCAGCCGAGTGAGCCGAAGCATTATCGTTCGAACTCGCACTCTGTCGCAGTGCTTCTTGCTCGGTAGCTAGGATATGCGCATTGACGCGACTAACGATTGACTTGACGGCCTCGACGACCTTCTGGAACGGATCTCGCGTTTGCATCTCCTTGAGAATGTACCATATGTGTACGTAGTATTTGGCGTCCTCTCCAATTTCATCCACGAGCTCACTGTCGACCTGCACATCAACACCAACTGGGAATCGTCGCTCGTCTCCCTCTATCGAATGCGCTTCGCGTGATACATGGAAAGAAGAAGGACGACCTTCATTCGGCACGATTGGCGTAGGTTCTGACATGGCGGGAAGGCCWGTGGATGTGCTCGCTCCGGCTGGCGAATAAAGCGAACTCCGCTTACTCATTCCTCGGTTTTTGAAATGCTTGGCAACTGACTCGAATCGAGGCTGATGATATGTGTGTAGGACCACATTCGCCATAGCCAACACGCTCTCCCGACGCACGAGTGGCGACGCATCCTGGCATCCCCAAAGTAACTCAGCCGACAATACGATGTCACTGTGTGCGCGTTGGCGAAGAAACTCCTCCACATACGCCGGGTCGGTGCTTGTGCTGTACAAGGAGCCATCAAACTGGAATCCAACAAGCGTACCAAGAGCGTACGCAGCAGCGGCGCGTACCTCTGGGCGTTCGTCCTCGAGCCGAGCACTTAGCAATCGTGGCAGCCTTTCGTCGATGGCAATTCGCTTCGCATCTTCAAAGTTCTCCCAGAGTTTGGCGAGACAGAGACACATCCACTTGCGCACATCATCATGCAGATCTGAGAGCAAGTGCCCGCAGATCTTGTGCAAGTATTGCTGTACACAGCTACGTTGACCTTGCGGGCAGTTGTGACAGATGACTGAGAGAATAAACGCTGCCATAACCTTTTGGTCCGGTGGCATCATCGAACTTGCAGCCTGTTGGTGCGAGTTTGGACCATTTCCATATCCTGATCCTTGCGAAGATGGCATGCTCGCCGCGAGATGGGTAATGAAGTACGAATGTCCATCGTCCTTGACCAAATCAATTTGGCAACTGGAATCGAGTGCGAGGATCTTGGCCCAGATAAACACCAGTACTTGACGTAGCTCACTTGCAGGAGACTGCAGGAGCTTAAGCACGTACGGGAAGATACCGACCGACAAGGCGAGATTGACAGCCCATGGCCCCAGATCGAGGAACTTCTTGAGCAACACAAGAGCACGCAAACGATGCACCTGACTGAGCAAAACCTGGAGCACCATCGGCAGCTGCTGCGGCGGTGGCTTAGTGGACGCGCCAAACTGCAACCAGACCTCAAAGGCCGTGAGCTGCTCGGCGAAGAAACGCGACGGCTGGATACTCACCTCCGCATGGGGGTGCGGGTGCGAGATCTTGTAGAGCTGGTTCAGACAGATCTCGGCAGCGAGATCCCACGATCGCCACAGAGGGTGGTGGTTTGTTGGAGGGAGAGCTGGCAACGAACACGGAGCGCATCCTTCCGACTTCATGATACGCTCAGCAAGCAAGAAGTTACGAAAGAGCGATGCGACTAAGAGATCTTGACGGAAGAGCTTCTGGAAGAGGTCACGAGGGAGTATGTTCCACGCGATCGTATCCGTAATCGCCGTGAAAATCCAGTTGAGCTCGCCCAGTGGCGTCTTTCGATCCGTCAGCTTGCCTGGTATGCGGTCGATGAAGTTGGCATCAAGATGAGACATGGACATGCTGTTCTGTGAGATGAACCAGCGCAGTGCGACGGTAATGGGCGTGGTCAAACACGACGTGAAGACATCAGCACAGAGGTCGGGGTTCATCGGCAAGATCTCGCCTGCACCGCAGGCAGCCAGCACAATGGCTTCTCCGGCAGTACTTGGGCTCGGGTTCGCTGGATCTTCAAGACCCGGAGTCGGAGGAGCATTGAAATGGCTCAGCAAAACACCAGCGGCAGAGCAATCGAAGACGTAGATCGACGGCGTTCCGAGCCACGACTGGAGGTCGTAGACCAGCAACGGGATGTACTGTGTGTAGCTCTTGTTGAAGAGCCAGACCTCGCCGTTCTGCGTCGGTCTCGGCACGCCGTGACCATTGTAATGGAACAACACGCGATCGTGCTTGGCATGACGACGCAGAGAGACACTCAGCTGCTTGACCTCGTCCACCGTCGGGTCCAAACTCTGGCGGTAGCGCGCGCGTGGCTGCCAGCGTTCGTACTGCGACTGCAGCGTCTTGCCGATCGTCTCGAGCGCCTTGGGGGCTGGCATGGAGAACGGATCCACCCAGCACTCCTTCCTGGCGCACGGCGAGGCCTTAACCACGTCCGGCGGATCTGTCCCGATGTTCAAGCAGAGCACGAGCGCCACGTCCATCGTCTTCATGCGCTCGCGCATGCGCCACGGCACGATCTCGGGCACGTCCGGTGCCGTATCTTCGTCGTCGTCGGCCGCTGCGTCYCTCGCAAAGCGCAGTCCGCCGTAGTTCTCGTGCAGGAAGTCACGACTGGGCAGTGGCGTCGACTGGTTCGTCATATTCGCCGAGAGCGCACCAAAGGAAGGTGCCCCCATTGAACTTGAAGATGGTCGGAAGCCAGGCCCCAGCGACGCGCCAGGGAGYCCCGAAGGCGCGTTTCCGCCCGGCAGGCCGCTTGTGGATGTCCGTAGTGGTGTGTGGAGGCCACCAGAGGCTCCTGGCGGCGCGTACGGCGACGCCATCGAYGCGGCCGCAGACTGCATCCCGCGCTTCTTCCACCCCACCCAACAGCGATTCTCATGGACACCGTACTTAGTAGGAACGAACTTACTGAGCGTGCGCACTTAGTGATGACGTACTTAGTTGTACTGCTACTTCAGACCGAGGATTAGAAAGTGACCATGGCGGAAGACCACGCGGCGGTGCGTGCATATGACGGCGTCCTGTGCGCTATGGGGCGTGTAGAGCGCCCTAAGTGCGGTTATTGTATCACTCTATAGCTGAGCTAACGGTGTTGTTGCGGTTGTCACTGGGAGCAGTACGAATTCAGTGTTATCCAGGCCGAAGTCAAGCACATTGCACAGCATGTGCGTCGTATCCAGAGGATGCTGACTCTACAACCCAGTGACCGAGTGTTTCCATGTGTATGAGCAGGTGCCGGAGAAGGTGTTGACGGGCCAGTCGTATCACGCGACCGACGTGCATCGCTGGACGTCCGAGATCTCGGCGCTGTGTCTCAAGGAGCTCAAGGGCGTCGCCAATGGCTCGGCCGGATTCAAGTTTATTGGTGCGGACAGCGTGTTTGGTTGACTTGACTCGTGTCAAATATGCACATTAACGTTATTGCTACTCTGGCTGTGTCCAGTCAACTGCACGATCCTCCAGAAGCGCAACGCCGGCTTCCACACCAACTCGGCGTGCTTCTGGGACGCGCAACGCGACGGTGAGGCCCCGAGGGATGATTCCAGTGCGTCTTGACTGGTTCTCACGATGCTGTTTCTTCAGGAAGCGTCGCCATTCGGTGGGAAAACGGCACGATGACGTGCGTCCTCACTGTCTACTGTATCAGTCTTCAGTAAGATCGTATCCCCTCTGTTTGCAAAGTCGACGTTGATGATTTCCCCCGTGTTGCTCCATGGTTGTCGATGTCGCTTCCCTCCACGCACTGCTTGAGCGTATTGCTGTCTGCCCTTGCCCAGGACCACGACATCGACGACGTTGCGTCGGAAACGCTTGGCATACGCTGTCGGATTCACACACGAGACACCAGCGCTGTCTTGACATTTCAAGTAGATACGAAGCCAGTGCTCGAGTCTCTTGCGGATCGTCCACGGGGTGACAATGTCAATGATCCCCATGCTTACCACACAGGCATTCGGCACCAGCTCGCGACTGCGTGAGGCAGTAGGCGATGACGCCAGAACGTACGTCGTGTCGTCCAGGTGAACGACCTCGTCGGTGTCGATATCATCTGGCTCCATGACTGGCCGCTCGTCTTTCAGCCCATACTGTCCTGGTGGCTTGAGGTGCATCGCCTGAATCACTCCGTCGTCATCTAAATTAATTGTTGATGAAGGAGACCGAGCCATACCGATGATCAGACTGTAGTCCATCGAGTTGATGCGACGCAAGAACTCACTGTCTTCGTACAACTGCTTGCCAAGTTGCTGTGATAAACCAGGTGGGAGGCGAAGTCTGCGATCGCCCCAGTCCATGTCTTTGCCAGTCGATAACTCGGTATGGCCCTGGCCGTAGATCGGGTTTCGTTCACACACTTCGTCACTCATGCCCACAATGTAGTCGCGACCACAGTATGTGCACACACGCTGAGAACCGTCACGTGGCGGCGCTCGGTATCGACCGACCCACGAGCCCTTGAGATCGTAGAACTCGTCAATGTTCATATTCGGGTTCGTCAACATGTTTGTGAGCACGATGAACGTGACCGAGCGGCCATCGACCACCAGCTCGTGACACCCAATGTAGCGACAGATATAACTGTTTGGATACTTCCGCAAGTGAGCAATGTACTGCGGGAGAATGCGTAGCAGGTATCTCTGCTCCCCAGGAGAACACGTCTTGAGGATGAACTGCTGGTCACCCGTGTAGTACAGGAACGACCCGCTCTTGCCTTCGCTGAAACGCTCTTTTGCTCGTCCTCGGAACGACTTGGCGTAGTCTTCGTTGGAGATACCCGATAGCTGACGGATCTCCTGGAACAAGGACGGATGGAAGTCACGGAAGACAGCCTTTTGATCCGTTTGACGTGCCTTGAAGCTGGTATGTCACCATTGTTGGACTGTCGTGGGTCTCACCTGCTCGTGCCCTCCAGGGGTTTAGCCCCGACAATTGTCTTGCAAATGACCGCGTTGGCGCACTTTCGAAGGGTTCCTCTGTTGCCAATTGGGTGCTGTACTGGATCCCCTTGGTTGCATAGTACACAGTCTGTTGACGCTGTACCCACGTGGCATCGTAGATCTCGATGTACTCGTCCCAGTTGCCTTTGCGCCACAGCTTGAACGCTGTTCTGGTGTGAAGGAGGCTGGACCAAGTGACCGCACTGATGAATCCCTTGAGCGCGAATAGCATGCGTCCGACAAAGCGGATGGACTTTTCGAATGTGGAGTCCAATGGAGTCACTTGAGGCTGACGCAGAATGTAAATCAACGCGATGGCGCACCAGTAGCCGAACATACACAGGAGATAGCGTCGCATGATGTCGAGATTGGTGAGTTGGTTGCGGGAACCAACACGGACACGTTTGGTTGCTGCGAAATACAATCCGATACTGAGGACGTAGCCCACGGCGAGAGGCACCATGAGGATGAGAAAGAGAGCGAGTTTGTTGTGGTCACCGATGGTACCGAACCAGCAGATGCGGTACGGATACATGGTGTTGGCCCCAAGATTCGAAGATCAATATGTCAAACCGACGAGGAGGAGCAACACGAAGAGATGCGAGAGCGGCATGAGTAGCTTGGTTGATCGAAATGGGTACTTGGTCGAGTAGAAGAACCGGAACGCGAGGACAAAGAAGTACATGTCCTGTCCAACGAGGCCAATTTGCGTCACCACCGCAGTCTTGCAAGGGCCGAAGCTCTGTGTCTCGGCGAGGACGGCCACATGGTATAGCAGTCCCAAGAGCGCGATCCAAATGATCGTCGCCGGGTGGTATTTGCGAATCGGCTGGAACAAGACGTACGTGACGATGATAAAGACACAGCCTAGGATAGAAGCGACCGACGCGAGGGTGTTGACAGTCTCCACGCCCTCGAACTCGAGCTCAAAGGATCCCACACCACCCGAGGCGGCGAGGGCCCGTCCAAAAGGATCAGATGACGCGAGCTCGGTCATGCCTCGTTCGCGCCAATGGCTGACGGACTATTGTATTAGYTGTTCGAAGACACTGGTCTTGGTCCGCTCACCTTTGGACTCTGCGTCAGGTCAGCCACGTTCGGTGCTTGTGCGAGGGGAGGGGCCGGAGGGTGGGATCTTGGTCCATTTCAGCTTATCATACGGCTGACTCAGCCAGTCACTCAGAGCGAAGCAAAGAGATTACTCACATTGCCCGTGTTAACGACATACTGACCAAGTCTGTGGGGCTCTGTGTAGTAGATGACTCAAGTCTCCGCGTTATGTCTCCATGAGCTTTATCAATCAGTGCAGCAAACTGCTTGTTAGTTCATGCTGGTTTATATGACTCGTCTTAAATATTTACACTAACGCTACTTGTACTCTCGCTATGTGTATATGTCGTACAGCCAACGGCACCATTATTCTCTACAAGCGCAACGCCAGTAGGTCCCCTTCCTTCATAAGTTACTGCATGATCGGTGTCGCATGTGTCCCGCCCGTGTTTGCAAAATCCACATTGATGAACTCTTTACTGTTGACCCGAGGCTGTCGAACTGCTCGAGCGCGACGGCGATTGCCCTTGCCAAAGATGACCACGTCGACGACGTTGCGACGGAAACGCTCCGAGTAAGCTGTCGGGTTGACGCACGAGATACCAGAGCTGTCTTGACACTTGAAGTAGACTCGGATCCAGTTCTCCAGACTCTTGCGGAACGTCCACGGCGTGAGAATGTCGATGATACCCATGCTCACCACGCAAGCGTCTGTTGGGAAAAGCACTCGAGCGCGCGCAGGGGAAGGCGACGATGCGTCCGCGTATGTTGCGTCATTCAAGTGGATGATCTCGTCAGACTCGATAGCTGGTCGCTCGACTTTGACATCACGCCGACCTGGAGGCTTCAGATGCATTGCACGAACGACACCTTCCTCTTCGGAGCTGAAGGTGAACGATGGATACCGAGACATGCCGATGATCAAACTGTAGTCCATCGAGTTGATGCGACTCAGAAACACACTGTCCTCATACAACTGCTTGCCCAATTGCTGAGCCAGATCATGAGGAAGACGAAGCTGACGACCGCCCCAGTTGATATCCTTGCCGGTGGACAACTCATTGTGGCCTTGACCATAGATCGGATTGCGCTCACATACTTCGTCACTCATACCCACAACGTAGTCACGACCACAATATGTGCACACACGCTGAGAACCCTTTCGAGAAGTCGTACGGAATCGACCGACCCAAGATCCCTTCAAGTCGTAGAACTCGTCGATGTTCATGTTCGGGTTCGTCAGGATGTTGGTCAACACGATGAACGTAACAGAATGATGCTCCATCACCAACTCGTGACAACCAACGTAACGACAGATATAACTGTTAGGATACTTCCGCAAGTGAGCGATGTACTGCGGAAGGATACGCAAAAGATACCGTTGCTCACCAGGAGAACACGTCTTGAGGATGAACTGCTGGTCACCCGTGTAATACAGGAACGACCCGCTCTTGCCTTCACTGAAACGTTCCTTCGTTCGTCCTCGGAACGACTTGGCATAGTCTTCATTCGAGATTCCTGATAAACGTCGGATCTCCTGGAACGAGGACGGATGGAAGTCGCGGAAGACAGCCTTCTTGTCGGTTGATGTACCCTGAAGTTGATAAGAAAGCATTGTCGGACCGTTATCTTCACTGTTGTCAGCTCGAATGTTCCACGGGTTCAGGACCAACAACTGACTCGAATTGGATCCTCTTGTCGCACTATCGAAGAGTTCCCCTCCGTTTCCKGTTGCCAACTGAGCGCTGTACTGGATGCCCTTGGTCGCGAAATACACTGTCTGCCGACGAAGCACCCACGTGGCGTCGTTGATCTTGATGTACTCATCCCAGTTGCCTTTTCGCCACAACTTGAACGCTGTTCTGGTGTGAAGAAGACTGGACCAGATGAGGGCACTAACCACTCCTTTGAGGGCCATCAGAACGCGTCCGAAGGAGCGCAGAAATCTCTCAAACGGAGAGCCCAATGTGACGATACCGCGATGACGCAGAGAGAATACCAATCCAATGGTGAACCAGTACGCGAACATCCACAAGAGATACCGTCGCATGATGTCGAGATTGGTAACTGTGTTGCGCGTCCCGACCCGAACACGCTTGGTCGCCGAGAAGTACAAAAAGAAACTGGTGATATACCCGACAGCCACTGGCAAGAAGAGGGAGAGCACGAGGCCAATCTCGCTCTTGGCGTCACTAACGAACCAGCAAAAGCCATAGGCATTCACCGCACTCTTTCCCAGCCACGACGACAAGAACGCTGATCCAGCACTGACGAACCACACAAAAAGATGCGAGAGCGGCATGAGCAGCTTGGTCGACCGAACGGGTACTTGGTCGTGTAGAAGAATCGGAACGCCAATACAAAGAAGTACATGTCCTGTCCGATAATCCCAACATGCGAGACGCCTGCTGTTTGACAACACTCACCCGAACTCTGTGTCTCGGCGATGACATTCCCGTGATACAACAACCCAAGTAACGCGATCCAGAGAATGGTCGTCGGATGGTACTTCCGCACGGGCTGAAACATGACGTACGTCGTGATAATAAAGAGGCAGCCGAGGATCGACGCCACCGAGACGACGATTGTGACGGTCTCCGCTCCCTCGAACTCGGGCTCATGAGGAACCATGTTGTCCATGGCGGCCAGCGCACGGCCGAAGGGATTCGAACCGTCATGGCCCTCGGCGCTAGTGTGGACCGAGGCACTGGACGCGGACGCCGGACACTCGAACATGCGTCCACAGCGGCCGGCGGTGAGTCGAATGCGCTACGAGCGACGCGCGCGTCTGGCTTTCACGTGTGGTCGGTAAGTGGGATCCCCTCGTTTTTCAGCCAATCAGATGGCGGATCGTTGGTACTCAAGCGATCTGATTGGACGAAACTGGGTACGCATGGCTGGAGGGAGATGGTCCACGTTGTGGACGGGTGACATGCGGGAAACATGCCGATTTTTCCGATGGTCAACACCTCGAATGTGCACATAAAGCGTCACACGAGGAGGAAATGGACGCGCATGCACCATTAGGACGAAGCTGGAAGATGATCTCGAGGCTTCATGCATCCAGAGACACGCTGACTGGACGGGACGGGACGGGACTGGTTGCATCCACGTTGTGGATGAATCCACACATCCAAACTAGACGCTGGCGTGGACTGCTGGATACACTCGGTCCAGATGGAGGTGACCCTTGCGACCGATGACGCACAATGGCCTGCATCGTCTCCAGGAAGATCCCTCTTTCTTCGGTTACTGTATGATCGGTGTCGTATGGGTACCGCCTGTGTTGGCAAAGTCCACGTTGATGAATTCCTTGCTGTTATCGCGTGGTTGTCGGCGTCTCTCTTGGCCACGAACAGCTCGCGCGCGTCGTCGTTTGCCCTTGCCAAAGATCACCACATCGATGACGTTGCGGCGGAAACGCTCAGCGTAGGCACTAGGATTCACACACGAAATACCCGACTTGTCCTGGCACTTGAAATACACACGAAGCCAGTTCTCGAGGCTCTTGCGGAACGTCCACGGCGTCAGGATGTCGATAATACCCATGCTCACGACACAGGCGTCATTCGGGAACAACTCACGCGCACGTGAAGCCGCAGGAGACGATGCTTGAGCATAAGTCGTGTCGTCCAAGTGAACAATCTCGTCCGTGTCGATCACATCCGGTTCCATCACTGGCTGGCTATCCTTCGTGTCCTGACGACCTGGCGGCTTCAGATGCATTGCTCGAATCGCGCCATCATCTTCCGAGTTGAAGGTAAACGACGGATACCGAGACATGCCGATGATCAAACTGTAGTCCATCGAGTTGATACGACGCAAAAACTCGCTGTCTTCGTACAACTGCTTGCCCAATTGCTGAGCTAGATCACGCGGAAGACGAAGTCGGCGACCTCCCCAGTTGATGTCTTTTCCTGTCGATAACTCAGTGTGGCCTTGACCATAGATCGGATTGCGCTCGCAGAATTCATCACTCATACCAACGACATAATCACGACCACAGTATGTGCACACACGCTGAGTACCCTTGCGCGATGCCGTTCGGAATCGACCGACCCAAGATCCCTTCAAGTCGTAGAACTCGTCGATGTTCATGTTCGGGTTCGTTGAACTGCTGGTCACCCGTGTAATACAGGAACGACCCACTCTTGCCTTCACTAAAACGCTCCTTCGCTCGACCACGGAATGACTTGGCATAGTCTTCGTTAGCAATACCCGATAGACGTCGAATCTCCTGAAACGATGACGGATGGAAATCACGGAAGAGGGCCTTCTGGTCGGTAGATGTACCGTGGAGTTGGTAAGATAGCAGTGTCGGGCCGTTATCATCACTCTCACCCGCTCGAATATTCCACGGATTCAGAACAGACAGTTGACTCGCGACAGACCCGCTCGGCGCACTGTCATAGAGGTCACCTCCGTTTCCCGCCGCCAATTGAGCGCTGTACTGGATGCCCTTGGTCGCGAAATATACTGTCTGTCGACGTAGCACCCACGTAGCGTCGTGAATCTTGACGTACTCGTCCCAATTGCCCTTGCGCCACAACTTGAATGCTGTTCTGGTGTGGAGAAGACTGGACCAGATGAGGGCGCTCATGAAACCCTTGAGAGCATACAACAGACGCCCGATGAAGCGCAATGACCTCTCAACCTTGGAATTCAACCCGACGATGTCATGGTGACGTAGAATATAAATCAACAGGATAGCGATCCAATAGGCGAATGTCCACAGGAGATACCGCTTCATAATGTCGAGATTGGTGCGTTGGTTGCGCGCACCGGCTCGAACTCGCCGAGTCGCAGCAAGATAGAGCCCAATGCTAACGAGATAGCCCACAACGAGCGGAATTCCAAGAACCAGCAAGATACCGAGCTCGCCTTCACTGCTGAAGCCACCGAACCAGCAAAAGCCAAAGGAATTCACGATGCCCGACCCGAGCGAGGCCGACAGATATGATGACCCGGCGCAAACGAGCCACACAAACAGATGCGAGAGCGGCAGGAGGAGCTTGGTTGACCGGAACGGAAACTTGGTCGAGTAGTAAGAACGGAACGCCAGCACGAAGAAGTACATATCCTGTCCGACGACGCCGACCTGTGTGACCGCCGCACTGTTACAGCACGAGCCGAAGCTCTGCGTCTCGGCGACGACATTGCCATGGTATAGCAACCCAAGCAACGCAATCCAGAGGATGGTCGTTGGGTGATATTTTCGAATCGGTTGGAACATGATATACGTGACGATAATAAAGAAGCAGCCAAGAATCGACGCAAGCGACGCGATGATCTTGACGGTCTCTGCACCGTGGAACTCGACCTCATAGATGTCAGTGACATTCGCTGCGGCGAGCATACGACCAAAGGGATTGGAGCCGTCGTGGCCATCCGAGGTGGCGAGTCCGGAGGCGCTCCTTGTGGCAGCGCGGCAATCCACCATCCCTCCCTCCAACGGCTGCAGTGTCTGGCTGACTGGCTGGATGAGGACGAGGGCTGAACGATCTGATCGAATGCACCGCTAATGCCGCCGGCGTCTGGCTTCCCGGCAGTCGGCCATGCGTACAGCGCTTGCGCGAGGAAAGGGGTCAGTGTGTGGGACGTCGAAGGTTTTGGACCAATGACATGACTGACAGCCATGGAAGAAATCATTTGATTGGTGGAAAAAAGACACGCCAGTGTGATGGGGGATGGAGATGGTCCACACTGTGGACCGGCGCGTTTTGCTATGGTCTACATGGCCAACACGTCATGTGGGCAGGCAGGCAGGAAGGACGCGCTGCTTCCACTACGAATGAAACTGCAAGCAACAGAGTGTCCACCCTGACGCCATCGTGCACGTTCGACCCCGGTGCCCCAGTGCCAGTGCACAGTGGACGCGTCCGTACACCTGCACTTGGGTTGTGGATGGATGTGTATCCACACATCCGGACCAGACGCTTGCGCACACTGGATCTCAGCTGTGGCCCTCGCGACTGCTGACGTGACGACGTCAACAGCGGTTACTGCCAGCGTAACAGATCTTGGTTACACAAGACTCGCTTTGAAGTAACAAACACACCGATACACTACCGGTGTCACTCCTGTCTCGTTACTTCACACGCGTCCCTCCTCCTCCTCTTGAGGTACAATACCGCGTTGACCAAGTGAGCTCTTCMGTCGGCATCATGAGCGCCTTGGTGACTGTGGCCACGTGCAACCTGAACCAATGGGCCTTGGACTTTGATGGCAACCTCGAGCGTATCATCACCTCCATCCGCGAGGCCAAGCGCCGCGGCGCCACCTACCGCGTGGGTCCGGAGCTCGAGGTCTGCGGCTACGGTTGTGAAGATCACTTTTTCGAACCCGACACGTTCTTCCACTGCTGGGAATCCATCGCGAGCATCCTCGCGTCCGATGAGACCGACGGCATCCTCTGCGACATTGGTATGCCGGTGATGCACAACGGCGTGCGGTACAACTGTCGTCTCTACTGTCTCAACAAGAAGATCCTGTTCATCCGCCCCAAGCTCTTCCTCGCGGACGATGGCAACTACCGCGAGACGCGGTGGTTCACGGCGTGGAAGGTCAACAAGGAGAACAAGGACCAGATGCTGCAGCAGCACGTGTTGCCGCGCAACATCCAGAAGATCACGGGCCAAGTCCACGTGCCGTTCGGCTACGGTGCCTTGTCCACCCTCGACACCACGTGCTCGTCCGAAACGTGTGAGGAGCTCTTCACGCCCGACAGTCCTCATATCAATCTCAGTCTCGCGGGTGTGGAGATTATCAGCAACGGCTCGGGCTCGCACCATCAGCTGCGCAAGCTCCACCAGCGTCTTGAGCTCATTCGCGGCGCAACGACCAAGGGCGGAGGTATCTATCTCTACGCCAACCAGCAGGGCTGTGACGGCGGACGTCTCTACTACGATGGCTGTGCGCTCATTGCTGTCAACGGTGAAGTCGTCGCTCAAGGTACGCAGTTCTCTGTCAAGGATGTCGAAGTGGTCACGGCGACGGTCGACTTGGATGACGTGCGTTCGTACCGTGGCTCCATCAGTAGCCGCAGTGAACAGGCCAGTGCGTTAAAGACGGTGTTGCCAACCATCCACGTGGACTTCAGTCTCTGTCATGACGAAGAAGACCTCTCGGCGGCTCCGACCCGACCAATTGACCTTCACTACCACGTCCCAGAGGAGGAGATCGCTCTCGGTCCGGCCTGTTGGCTCTGGGACTACCTTCGTCGCAGTGGTGGCGGTGGCTACTTCTTGCCACTCTCGGGTGGTGCTGACTCGTCGTCCGTGGCCTGTATCGTAGGTGTCATGTGTCACCTTGTGACCGAGGCTGCGAACGGTGGCGACCCTCAAGTCATCCGTGACGTCCAGCGCATCATGGGAACGACTGGCGAAGAGTACAAGCCTTTGACGCCGCAAGACCTCGCCTCGCACGTCCTTCACACGACGTACATGGGCACGAAGAACAGTTCTGCGGCCACCAAGAAGCGTGCGTCGACATTGGCTCAGGAGCTCGGCTGCTACCACTTGAACATGGGAATGGATACGATGGTTGACGCCGTGATCAACACCTTTGCGCTCTTGACAGGCAAGACGCCACGCTTCATGTCGTTGGGTGGTACCATCCAGGAAGATCTGGCTCTGCAGAACATTCAAGCGCGTCTGCGTATGGTCATGGCCTACTTGCTCGCGCAGTTGCTCCCTTGGGTTCGTTCCAAGAACGGCTTTTTGCTCGTGTTGAGTTCTGCCAACGTTGATGAAGCTCTGCGCGGCTACATGACCAAGTACGACTGCAGCAGTGGCGACCTCAACCCAATTGGTGCTGTGTCCAAGGGTGACTTGAAGAAGTTGCTCCGCTGGGCCGCCGTCAAGTACAACTACCCGACGCTCCAGACCGTTGTGGACGCTCCACCGACTGTCTCTTATACACATCTAGATGTGTATAAGAGACAGTCGTCCATTCCTGTACAACGCACGCTGGACGCGTCAGTTCCGCGCCATTGACTCGTTGGCGACCAAGCTTGAAGAGAAGAAGGAAGTCTAAGTAAGAGACGACTGAGTGCCTGTGTGGTGCATCGCAAAACAAATAGAAACCCATAAACATTTGCATGTGTCGGAAAGAGACTTTATCGAACCAAAGTGGTAACCAAGCTATTGATGGGACTCTTGACTTCGGTACTTGGACGGCGGTGCAAACTCATGGTTGCCATCGACGCCGTGACGAGGCTGTCAAAGCCGTAAAACGAGAAACCTCTGAACTGGTCGTCGATTTCCGCTTCTACAGCATCGCACAGGAGATCCCCCGGCGTCATGCGAGTGAACTTGACGTCAATGTTACTGGTGTCAGTGTCGCCCATCACGCGAGGGATCAATGGCGGCGGGACTTGGAGTTTCTCCATCGCTGGCCAGTCAATTTTCTGGGAGTCTCGAAGGTTAGAGTTCATTACCTCGATGTTTTATAGAGCGATGCACCACTTACCTTGAAGAATGGATGGTTTTTGAGAGCCTGGACGCCTCGCACGACGAACATGGTCGACTTGCCACCGCCAAGTCGCTTGCTGACGTTGCGCTCAAGAAGCGATTTGAGTAGCGAATGCGCCTCCGAGGAGAGCCACTTTGGCAGTTGGAGCTTGGCCGTGAGGATTTGCTGTTGCAAGTCCTTGGCGTTCTTTGCTCGGAACGGTGGATGGCCCGTGAGCATTTCATGCGCTAGAGCCCCAAGAGACCACCAATCGACCGCCTTCAATTCATCGACGAGCGTCAGATCAACTTGTCAAGTGCGAACACCAGCAACATACCGAATCATATCCCTTTCCCAGTAGCATCTCAGGTGCCATATACTCTTTCGTGCCGCACACAGTCAACAATTCGTCTCCCTATGCATCAAACATGCTGTCATCGGCACGTTGGAAGCGAAGACACGTGGACTTGTACCCACCTCCCGGTACTCTTTGGCCAACCCAAAGTCGGTCAGCTTGACATGACCTTGAGCGGAGATCAGGACGTTTTCAGGCTTGAGATCGCTGGCATCAAGAGAAGAGAGTAAGCAACGCTCAAGAGCACATGACGATTTCAAACGAACCGATGAATGATCCCCTTGGCGTGGAGATGTTCCAAGGCGAGGATCATTTCCGCGAGGTAGAAGCGTGCTTTCACCTACGACAACACCGGAGTGAGGCCTCAGTGAGCGAAAGAATGACACATTCTGTGTGACTCACCTCGGAAAACGTGCCTTCACGTCGCAAGTACGAAAAGAGCTCTCCGCCAGACTGGTACTCCATCACAATGTACACTTTGGCATCGGTCTGGAAGGCGTACTCCAAGTGGATCACAAACGGATGGCGGATCTATCAAGCATCTCGTTAGTCTCCCATCGATTAAACACACAAGATACGGTCATCTCCACCTTGGTCATGATATCGCGCTCGGCTTTCATGTAGAGCACGCTCTCACGTTCCACGAGGAACTTTTTGCTGATGATCTAGTCAACGCCCCTCACATCAGTGGATTCTCAACACCACAGAGGCGGCAAAACGTAGCGTACCTTCATGGCGTGCACCTGCGCCGTTGTCTTGTGACGCACCAGCAGTACCTACGTCACCACGCATCGCCATCAGTCTGAGAAAACCGTCGCGAGATGACACACGGACCCTGCCGAAAGCGCCTTGGCCGATCACGCTAAGCAGCTGGAAGCTGTCGAGCGTCATGGGCTTCTTGCSACTGCCACAGCAAACTCATGTCAGCTTAGGAAACCCCTGTGGCTGCGTCATTCCTCACATTTCCTCGGCGTCCGTCTCGATGACCACGGGCGTGCGGCCTGTCCGGAAGCACTGCTTGCACACGGGCTGTCGTGCGCGCTTCTGATCCGCATGGAACCTACACGGCACCACCACGCGCGTCACGACCACCGCTGTCAACCCATCCACACCGCCTCATACTTGTTGAAGCCCTTGGTTTCCTGGCACGCGGCGCACAGCGGCATCTTCCGTCGACTGTCTCAGTCAAGAGTCCGGTGCCCAAGAGCTCAACAGCTCCAAAGAGCCGGTGTGACGAATAGAAGCCTCTGATTGGTGAAAAAGGTGAAACATCCTCTTATTGATTGGTTAATAATCAAACCCAAGTGTAGCCATCCCAGGAATCCCAGGGGATCCTCGGATCCTCGGACTCGCGCAAAGGCCTTGACGCAACGGGCGACACGGCACACGTGCGCGCGCAAGGGTGATTCACTCGTGTATCTGTGCGCCGTGAGTACCTCTGGGTATTTTCAGGCGGCGGCTATTTCTGCAAGCCCGTGCTCGGATCTGTTCGGCTGGTTAGTTATTTTGGCTCTTCATGACTGCGGGTGTGTGAGTCGGGTAAACCATATTAAGCCTCGCTGCCTCCGCTGCTGCTCGAGAAACCGAAGCCAGGGAAAGACGGCGTACAAGGCTAGCTGACGAGATAAAAACGGATCAGCTCGACGTCAACACGCCGCAGAGCAAGGCAGAGGGAAGAGCGAGTCGCCCAATGCGCTTGTCTTGAAGCGCTGACTGTCTCTACTTGTGCTTTCATCGACGAGACAGAGTGGTGATGGGGGAGCTCACGCCCGTGGCGCCGGTGGCCCCGCTGGGCACGAAACCGAGGACCAGTAGCACCGGGAATGCGAGCAAAGTGGCGCCGACGTCACCCTACGGCATCACGACCGAAGAGATCCGGAATCTCAATCACGACCAGATGACGGAAGCCAATCTCGAGGAGCTGAATCGGATAGGTGGTGTCCAGGCGCTCGCGCAAATGCTCTGTGTGAATCTCGAGCAGGGTCTGCCGCAGAGCGAGATGGACAACGGCTTTACGCTGCGACGCGAGCGCTTCGGTCGGAATCTCTTCGCTGATGCGCCGATGAAGTCGCTCATTCGGCTTTTTATCGAGGCACTCCAAGACACTACGCTTATCATTCTCATTTGCGCGGCCATCGCGTCGCTAGTAACCGGATACATGGAGCATCCCGAGACGGGATGGAGTGAAGGTGTGGCTATTCTCACCGGCGTTTTCCTCGTCGCGATCGTCACGTCCGTCAACAATTACTCCAAGGAGAAGCAATTCCGTGCTCTTAGTGCACGAAACGATGATGTACAAGTCAAGGTGATCCGTGCCGGCAAGCCCGACCAAATTCCTGTGGGGGAGATCAACGTCGGCGAWGTGATCATTCTCGAAACAGGCGACCGCGTGCCCGCCGACGCCGTGCTCATTCGCGGACAGGACATCAAATGCAATGAATCGAGTCTCACGGGCGAGCCAGACGACGTGACCAAGACGCACAAGAAGGATCCTTTCTTGCTCTCAAGTTGTTTGGTCGCGAGTGGAAGAGGCGAGTGCCTCATCATCGCTGTTGGAAGTGAGTCACGGTGGGGAAAAATCAAGTCCAAGCTTGTGCGCGAGCACAAAGCCACGCCGCTCATGGAGAAGCTGGAAGCCATGGCCAAGAGTATCGGATACATTGGTATGTTCTTCTCGGTGGCCACCATGGTCGCCATGTTGATCATCTACGCACTCTCGGAAGCAAAGAAGAAGGAGTCCTCCTGGGCCAACTACATCTTGCACACGTTCCTCATTGGCGTGACGATCATCGTCGTCGCCATTCCAGAAGGCTTACCGCTCGCTGTGACCATCTCGCTCTCGTACTCGACCAAGCGAATGCTCAAAGACAACAATCTCATCCGTGTTCTGGCTGCCTGCGAGACCATGGGCAACGTGACGAGTATCTGCTCGGATAAAACCGGCACACTGACGGAAAACAAGATGACGGTGGTCGAAGGATGGATCCTCGGACAGTATTTCAAAGAAGACGTCCTAAAGCAGCCGACGCTCAAGCTCCCGCTCGAGAGCAAGGCGCTGACACAACTCTCGGAGAATATATCGGTCAACACGAGCGCGTTCCTCAAGGATGTAAACGGCACGCCACAGGTCCAAGGCAATAAAACAGAAGGCGCAATGCTCATTTGGCTCAAAAAGCTAGGACTCGACTACATGGCACTCCGGAAACAGCATTATAACGAAGACCGAGGTGACCGATTGTTCCCATTCTCCTCAGAGAAGAAAACCATGAGTGTGATGGTGCGGCGCAGCGACGGAGGCGCACGGTTGTACACCAAGGGAGCGGCAGAGGTGATCGTGTCCAGGTCCACGCGTTTCGTCAACATCGACGGGCGTGTCACCGAGATGACGCCGACCAAGCGCAATGAGTTCAATTCAATCATCACCAAGATGGCTGACAATGCCCTGAGAACGATCTGTATCGCTCATCGTGACTTGGAGCGTGACCAAGTACCAAAAGATTTCCAGTCTCTAAGCGAAGCACCGGAAGAAGAGCTGATCATCAACGCCATCTTCGGTATTCAAGATCCGCTGCGAGCAGACGTCACCGACGCGATTCGAGATTGCAGGCGCGCCGGGATTATGGTGCGCATGGTCACAGGCGACAACATCCACACAGCATCAGCAATTGCGCGGCAATGCGGGATCATGACGTCGGATGGAGTCGCACTGGAGGGGCCAGTTTTCCGTAATATGGCCGTGGAGGAGGTGGCGAAGCTCTTGCCACGACTGCAGGTGCTGGCCAGATCTTCTCCTGACGACAAGTTCCGACTCGTGAACCTTCTTCGTGATCGTCATGAGGTCGTCGGTGTCACTGGTGACGGCACGAACGACGCCCCGGCACTGCGGACAGCAGACGTGGGTCTATCGATGGGTATTGCGGGCACTGATCTCGCCAAGGAGGCCTCCGACATCATCATCATGGATGATCGGTTCTCGTCCATCAAGAAAGCAGTGCTCTGGGGTCGATGCGTCTACGACAACATCCGAAAGTTCCTCCAGTTCCAGCTCACAGTCAACATCGTCGCACTCGTCGTGACGTTCGTGAGCGCTGTGAATGGCAAGGAGCCTCCGCTCAACTCGGTCATGATGCTCTGGATCAACCTCATTATGGACACGATGGGCGCGTTGGCTCTTGGTACAGAGTCTCCAACAGAGGCATTACTGGATCGTCGCCCGTTCAAAAAGTCTGCGCGTTTGCTGGGCAATGGCATCATCAAGAACATTCTCGTTCAAGCGACGTTCCAGCTCGCCCTCGTGTTCCTTTTGCTCGCCTTTGGCCACAAGCAGTTTGGATTCCACGAAGGCAACGAGTGCGTTGAAATTGGCTACACAGTCAAGTCCAGCTTCGAGCCTCTCGACAGTGAATCATGTCGCACTGTCAACGGTCTGCCGTGTGCAGGTCTAAAGTGCGAGGACTACGTTGCCCAGCCACTCTTCACTCTGAAAGAATACCCTCTGGGTTGTCTGAACGACTATTGCGAAACGTACGACTACCGCCACTACACACTCATCTTCAACACGTTCGTGTTCAGTCAGCTCTTCAACGAGTTCAACGCGCGTCGGACGGACAATGACTGGCGCGTCTTCTCGGGCGTCTTCACCAACCACCTCTTTATGATGGTCATCATCGTCACTATCATTATTCAAGTGCTACTCGCCGAGTTCGGAGGCAACTTTACCAAGACCAGCAGTATCACCTTCAACCAGTGGCTGGTTTGCTTTGGCTACGGCGCGCTCTCTCTACCCGTCGGTAAGTATTCTCTGCTGATGTGTCATGACTGATGTGAGACTCAAACGAGTGGCTATCCGTCCAGGCATTGTGATGCGGCTCATTCCCGTCAACGAGTCTCCAGACGCGTATGCAAATCCCAACAACATCGATCAGGGTCAAACGCACACATAGATGACGACAGATCGGTCGGCGACAGAGAGGACGAGGAGCACAGTCCGCTCAACTTGGTTCCTGTGAATAGACACGGCGAGGACGATGGGTGTACAACGCAGCGTAGAATGGGAGCTCCTCTGTGAGCTACTCGTTTGGATTATTCTTCATTATCTAATCAAAAATCATCTTTACGCAATAGATATAATGCAGTGTTACAGAAACCCACGCAAGGTTCGCGACGGAGTGGTTGCGTCACCGACAGAGCGCGTTGGCGCGGGACTGTTCTCTTGGTCTGTGATGGACGTTGCTGGTGCGGGTGTGCTTGGAGGTGGCGTCGATACAGGGACGTTCTCCTTGTCCTCCTCTGGATTGCTCTCGACGGCG
>NSDO01000165.1:29940-42278 GCA_002286825.1 Lagenidium giganteum | reverse complement strand
TGGCGCAATCGCGTCTCGTCCGTCTTCCAGTGCAGTCCTGCTCACCCATTGCATCCATTAGCCGCCATGCGCATCGCTTTCTCCGCTCGGACAGCGCACGTGTGCCCATGGTGCACACGGCCTTCGCACGCGTCGAGCGCAGCACATGGTGCGCGCCAGTCGCCAGCACCCCCATTGACAGCATCTTGGTCGGTTTGCTTGGTTTTGTGTCCAGCAAGTCCCACCATGACTACCAGCTCAGGTCCAAATTGACTACCACTGTGACTACCGGGTAGTACAGTCGTCTATTCAAGTGGTCGACGGTACCATGTTTCCAATTCTCGAGCGATTCCATCATTGAGATCTCGTGAGAAAGCACCACGAAGCCACGTGCGTCGGGTCGTCTCGACGCGTTTCCGTGGCGAATGGAGCAAGTGGCGGGGGATAAAGTGATGACGGAGGCAGCTGCGTCGGCAGTGGGCACGGCGGTGGCGTCGGCGCCGTCCTCGCGAGGCAAGAACAGCGGACTGAGTCGCAATGCCATTGTGAGTCGCGGTTTTCGGAGCATTCCTTAATTGCTTGCTCAATATGAACGGATTCTTGCTGTGTAGGGGACTGTGCTGCAGTACTGGAAGGCGTTTGATCTCGACAGCAAGCGCGTGATGCTGGACACGCAGGGCGGGACGATGAAGACGGAGAAGGACAACAGTCTGCGCTCACGGAAGAAGCTGGCAGAGACGACCAAGAACTTCCGGAAGCTGCCGGATGCAGACAAAGTGGCGAGTGTTGGTGGGCTGCTGCGTGCGTATCAGGAAGAGATCGACAATCTCACGCGTCGAGCCAAGTACGCGGAGAATTCTTTCTTCACGTTGTACAAGGGACTCTATGCGGCGCCGGATCCCGTGCCGTCGTTGGAATCGCTCAACGATATGAACAAGCTCGGTGAACTGGAAGAAGAGAACAAGAAGCTTCAGAACGAGCTGCGTGAGTACGAAATTGAGTTTTCATCGCTGAAAAATCAAGACATTACGATTCGCAAGCTGGAAGAGCAGGTGGCACTCATGGAGCGCAATATGGACGATGTGGTCCATCAGAAGGCTTCCGAGAGATGCAAGGAGCTGGAAGACCAGCTCACGGCAAAGACCCTGGAGTTCAACCAGCAGCGAATGGATTACGAGCGTCAACTGGACCAGGGTCGCAGTGATCTTCGTGAGGCGTTTAGTCGATTGGATGCCCTTCAGTCCGAGCTCTTTGAGCACAAGCAACGATCTGGTCTGGCGCAGAGCTCGTTCAACGCAGAGATTGAGGCCATGTCCCAGGAAGCGCTCATGATGCAGACTCTTCGTTTGGAGAACTCACAGTTGAAGAAGCAGCTGGCTGATTTACTGAGCGTCGCTGGGGACGGCTCGGGTGGACGTACGATGCTGACTTCGCTTACTACCACGCCACCAAGTGATCTCTCCCAAAAAGAGGCTACGATTGTGAGTCTGCGTCAGGAAGTGTTCCGTTTGAAAGAAGCAGTGACCCACCTCGAAGACCAAGCGGCAAGCGACAAGTCTCGCTACGATGATCTCTTGGACCAGGCCAAGCGTGCGCGCGACGATCTCTCCGCGCAATTAGCCGCTCGTCCAACCATGGAAACTTTCAATGAGATCCAGCACCAACTCCGAGTCTTGCAGCAGCTCGAGTACAACATTGTGGACGAGGAGGGGATCCAGACGGCACCTGGTGGAAGTAGCAGCGAGACTGATGCGACCCAGGCCTCCACCGAAACCGAGAAGATCCTGGTTTCTCGCGTTCGTCGCCTCGAACACACTCTCCAGCAACGTGATCTGGTGATCCAGGAGCAAAGTGATGAGCTTAAACGAGCTCAAGATGCATTAGCGCAGAAGGAGAAGGCTATTGCTGAACAGGCCGATCTACTTCGCAGTCTAGAAGAGACGGTCGCTGCCCTGGAAAGCCGTCGTGGTGGTGGCGATGCTTCACGGACCGATGTCGGTGCAGAAATTCTTCTGGATGCTGTCGACGATCAGCTGACCGATCGCAAGGCCGCGGACGGAGCCAATGGAGCAGGTGTCGCAGCAGAGAGCAAGATGTTTGAGATTGTGCGAGGCCAGCGCGACCGGTTCCGCGATCGAATGAAGGAACTTCAGACTGAGAAGAACAAGATCGAAGAGCTCGTCAACACGTACAAGAGCCAGGTTGCTCGTCTCGAACACGACAACATGCAGTTGTACCAGAAGATCCGATACGTCGAGAGTTACCGTGGCAAGGGTCCTAGCAACATGCGAGTCGCGCCAGGCTCCAGTATGTCGGATTTGGAAGGTGGTAGTGCGACGTCGTCAGTCACTGAAGTCGAATCACGCTACAAGTCCATGTACGAAGAAAAAATGAACCCATTCCAGCAATTCAACAAGCTCGAGACGCAGCAGCGCTACACGAATCTCAACACTGTGGACAAGATCCTGCTCAACAGTGCCAAGCTCTTCTTGGGCCATCGAATCACGCGCAATATCGCATTCGGCTACATCCTGCTGCTTCATTTCCTCGTCTTCGCAACACTCTACACATTCATGCATGGGTGTGGGATCAGCAATGAATAAATGTCAACTTTACTTAACCTAAATCAGGTTAGTAAATCAGACTTTTTGTTAAAAACACTACAGTTGCAGACACGCAAGGAGCTCAGCATCTCCACCATGAAGCCGTGGCAAGTGGCGGCCAAGACGGCGCTGTGGCTGCCCGTGGGCGTCGCCATCAACTCGCTCTTCGTCAGTGTTGCCAGTATCAAGGGCCGTTCGATGCAGCCAGCCCTGAACGAAGGAGTGGCACAGCGTGATGTGATCCGAGACCGCGTCTTGCTCGACAAGTTCTCGATCCAAATGCGTCATCGGTATCGTCGAGGCGATGTGGTCGTGTTGGCCTCGCCTGAAGACCCAAACGAGAAGCTCGTGAAGCGACTCGTGGCTATGGAAGGCGATTTGATCGAAGATCAGGGAGGAAAAACGCTCGTCATCCCTCAGGGCAAGTGTTGGGTGGAAGGTGACAACTCGGCGCTCAGCGACGGAGATAGCAACAAGTTCGGTCCTGTTCCACTCGCCTTGATCGAGTCGCGTGTTCTAGCGGTGGTGTGGCCGCTTAACCAGATGAAGATTGTCGAACAGAAGGTCCCAGAACACCGCACTATTGTCTAGGACGTTGCTACATACATACTCTCTCTCTCTCTCAATAGAAATTCCTTTCACGATCCGCTCTCGCCTCCCTCACTCGTCCGCTTGACGATCCCGCGGCACCATCCACGCAGCTTGCGTCGATAGCTTTTTTAAAAGACTCTTTTGTCTTCATGGGAAGAGCACCCCCTTTGGTTATCAGATGCTCGCCACTTCGGCTGAGGCGACCACTTCCCGCTGAGCCATCACTTCCTTTGGGCGGGAAAGACTATCACGTCGTGTCCTGACAACTTCGTACAGTACTGTTTCACGACGTCAACAAGCCACCTCGACTAAACAACTCGAGTGGAATCAATGGCGACCAACAACTAGACAAGTAAAACGAGCAAGAATGAGCGCGAAGTCTTTGATGAGGCAGTGGAGGTTTCATTGATTATCAATTGTACATGCCACACTGTTTAAAGTGGCTTCGTTTGCATCGTACAGCTCTATGGTGGGTCCCTTGAGGGTTCATAATTTACACGTCGCACATTCCATGGTACACCATCCGCGCTTACATGTAGCGACGGATGCGGGCCGAATCAGCAGCGCTGATCAGCGCGTTGGTCTTGCAGTCAATGGAGCAGAAGCCAGGCGTAGGCGCCAGCGACTCCAAGTAGGACTGAGAGCAGTTACTGCACTTGGCCGTCTCCGAGCGCATAACGCCATTGTAGTGAGAGCGGCGAGATTCCTGACAAGCAACATCGTTCAAGATGTAAAATGCCGTACGGGTAGTTCCCTTCCAAGGCTTCATGGTAACATAGCCATCATCAGCGATGCGGGTGAACAAAGCAACACCCGTGCTACGGTTCTTGACAACACCAGCATCAACAAGCCAACTCACAGCCTCAGACTGGACGAAGTACTCGTACGCGAGCTTTGAGTGCTTGTGGCTCGAGTGCGAGGCGATCACCTCGACAGCAGCGATGACAAGATCGTCATCGATCTCGCCAAGCTCACCATCGGAAAGACCCTCCGAAGGCGAAGGGGAGCTGACAGTCGTAGCGCTGGCGCTCGACACCCCCGTGCACTGCTTGCACACCCGCACAGGGGTGTCGTAGCCGTATTCTGGGAGCAGTTCCGTGTGCGGACTGCATTCCGCGCAGACAAGCTCGCCACAGGCGCGGCAGTGGTGACGACGACACCAGAGCGAGAACTGTTGACCACAGCAGAGACACGAGTCGCTGGCAGCGTCTGGACGCCATTCTGGCTGGAGCTTGTTGCGGAGGGAGCCGGAGGATGGAGACATCGAAGGCGACGAGGTCGCCGAGAAGGTACGCGTGAGCTTGGTGACACCCATTTCTCTCACTCTCTTTCTTAATCAAAAATCGACACGCACACCACGGAGCAAATTGCCAAGTGACGAGGAAGAGAAGCCAGGACAGGTCGACGTGGAAGCGCGAGATGGGAGACTCGCTCCACTTCGACGTGGAGCTCATTTCGACGGCCCGTCTGTACCACCTCACCCAGCTCCGGACCGTCCGAACTCTGTCCGGCCAGCTGGATTTGCCCCCGATTCCCCATCTCCTCTCCGGACTCGATCCAGCCAACCAGATCTGGGGCGATTGGTCATCGGAGGGTTGACACATCCAGAAGTGGCGCGGTGAACAACCTCGGAGACCTGATATTCCGTGAAGATTGTCATCTCGCGCAAACACGAAATCTCTGGGACATGTGTCTCTGGAAACTCGATACAGTTCGCCAGCTGATCACGTTACTAACTTGGACCAGACGAGGGTCTGGCTGGATCTCTGCGCGGGGATTTCCACTTGATCGGTTGATTTTGGGTGAGAGGCGTCGTCATGATCGCTCTCCGAACTGATGGGATTTGTTTTGAGTTGTCATTTGGCGCGGTGCCCTGACTGTGTGGAGGGACTTGACTGCACCGCCACCCAAGATCGTGCGGGTGAGGAGCTCACAGAGAAAAGATGTCTTATCGTTGTTGAGAACAGAGCCATTCCGATGAACGAAAGTCGCGTTTTGACAGCGGTTAAGGCACGATCGGCCCTGCACGGAGGAGACAGATCGAACGTGTGGGCGGTTTGAATGCTGTGCTGTTGTACAGCTACTGTCCAGTGCACGAGACGCGTGTCAAGCAGGAGAGTTTAACGAGAGTAGTTTGCCTGTTTTCCGCACGGAGATCGCGCATGCCGCCAAAGGACACGAAAGCATGAACGGATGCGAGCAAGCCTCGTCACTTCATCCTGCATCCACTTCCTCCTTTTTTCGATCTGTCTTGGCTCATCATCAGATGAACCCATCAAAAAAGTGAAAAAGATCGCTTGAAGTGGTAAGCAATTGCGGGCCTGAGCAGGATCAGTGGCTAGCTGACGGTTATCGCAGCAAGCCTCCATCTCCTTGCATGCTGATCTTCCTCTTCTTGCTCTCTGCTGGAGAACGGCTGGTTGAGAATCGCTCGGGACAGGCTCTAATCCAACTCTCATGACACCAGGAGGATGTGTGCGGTACATGGATCCGCCAACCAGTGGCGTCCATTCGGAACCTACATGACTGGCTCGTCTGGTCTTTACCGCGGTCTGTTCGAGCCTGTGTGGCTCTGGTTCAGGTTGCTGGAACTGCGAAAGGGCGGACACCCAGACCAGTCCAGTGTCATGCCGGACGGCGCGGTCCAACAAGTGTCCGGATCCAGAGATGTCCTCAAGTCTGGAGGTCTTCTATTCCTGGGACGATACTCCCGGGACATGGACTCGCGACAGAGTGACGTGGAGGCCTTGCGGCCACATTTTCCTCACATTCAGTTGCAAGCAGCTCATGCGATGTTGAAGCCGCATGCATGCTTGCAGAAACTGGTGGCTCTGGTTAACGTGCCTTCTCTCGCAAGCGTGGCCGGGCTCTGTCTGCACAGACCGCGGCGGTCACGACCATCCACTTCCCAACGAGACAGTCAAGGCAAGCACGCTGTTTGCACCAGCAGTCATCAGTTTCACGGAATTGGCTGAGACCAGCATGTCTCAAGCTTTCGCAAACAACAGACGAATGTTCAATCGAGCAATGACGCGTCAACGGTATTTAGTATGTACCGCGGCTTTGCGGATGCCCATGGATCCTGAGATCCCTGGAAGGCCACGGCGACAAGAAGCGCGCGGCGACTTGGAGCTCTTCACGCTCCAGTCTCTCGTCATCAGCGATCCCCCAGCCTGGCTGGCATCCAACTCTCCTGCTGGACAGGCACAGACCGATCACGACAGCTCAGTCGGGTCCACTGCAACAGTCGCACTCGCCCGTCTGTAGCGCCGGCATCGACAAGACTTTTCTTGTGGCGGGCCCTGGCTCTGTGTTGCATGCAGCACCGGTCCGAGTCGGACGCGTTGAATGACGCCGCTGCTTCACGCGAGCACTTCAAGGCAGGCGCCGCGAACGGCGACACCGCAAGAATAATATCCTGGGGCCGCGCACCGGACACGCACGAAATCTGTTAAAAATCACCATGCGCGTGTCCGGTGCAATGCTCCCATAGGAACAGCACTGCGTCGTGTCTCGCCGCCTGCTTTTGGCCATGCTGCGGTTCCAGAATTCCTCGGATGCGGGCTTATGTTGCGTCAGATCGGGCGTATGTCTGTCTCTTATACACATCTAGATGTGTATAAGAGACAGGGCGTATGTTGCTCAAGAGCTCTTCGTTTCCTCAATTTTATACAAATTTTGACTTCTGAGGTAGTAACAGACACGTCGTTTCATGTGCCATCGAGGCATCATGAGCCCATGGCTTTGATGCGCTTTCCCTCGATGCTTCCCGCTTGAATACCGTATAGATGAAGACAACACCGACCTTTCATGCACCTGCTTCGCCTGCGTACTCCACTGCAGGGCTGCGAGCCAAGGTTCCGTGGTATCGGTGCGTTTTGCTCTTCCATAGCTAAGACGACTACTATACTCACGGGTTGGAGCTGTTTGTACACAGCAATTCGCTTGAGGACAGTGCGATCACCGCCATCACCGATGCTCCACTTCCACTTGTCGTGATGGATCCGCCCTTCGTTATCCCCAAAGAGCTGCGTCCACTGGGACACAAGCGGCGATACCTCCGCACCATTCAACTCATCGACGATCCACTCCCGTCGGCGGTCGCGGACTTCACTGACTCAAACTCCCTTCCGTCCAACGAGGTGCCTTTTCCACAGACATTGCGTGGTGATACACCGAAGGGTAATCCTCAATCCAAGTTTCACCGCGCGGTGACCTTCAAGGATACGATTCGACCGAGTTCACGAAAACACTCGGCTAAAGCCGGCTTTCCTCCTCAGCWATCAAGTTTTGACGAACAATCAGGAGGCGATCAGCTGATGAGCAAGGGTGAACGCCATCGTGAAGGGTTCCACCGCTCCACTCGGTCGGTTGGACGATTGGTACGTCGTAGTCCTTCATTCTCGTATGAGATTGCCTACTCTAATCGCCATTGAACAGCTGCCTTTATCCGATGCCGGGTATTCTCACCGACGAGAAGAGATCCGAGACGAACGCGAGCGATGTCGACGACTCTCCGTGGAGGAAGCGCAAGATCTCATCAACAGTGACTTCTACTTCGGCCCTAATGCCCGAACCGAGTTCTTCGCACAGTACCAGCGCATCCACTCCAAGCCGTATCTATTCGTTGAGGACCCGGCCAAGAGTTTGCGGGCAAACAACGAAGACGATCCCTACAATGACACACCCAGCACTGAGAGTGCCTGTGTGCCAGCGCTACCGAGCTCTGGATACCTCCAACGTGTCGCAAGGGAGCTGGCGCCCGTGGGATCAGCGATCGCCCACAGCGATCTACCGACGTGTGACAAGCTCTCGCCTCGGTCGCAATACCTGACAGCATGCGTCACTCGCCCATACTTGGCTGTGCCCTTCATCATGCGCAAGGCCATGACCAAGGTCTTTGACTTTTCGTTCCAATCCCTCGGAGATGAGTTTATCATCGAGTTTTCCAAGTGTTTGGTGAACGACTTGCCGTACGTTGAAGAGATCAACGTCCGAGACAATCGTCTGAGCGATGAAGGACTGAACGCGCTACTCGAAGCAGTCTCAGAAGGTAGTACGATGCTTCATTTGCACCGTCTGGACATTTCCCAGAACGAGATGGGCTCCAAAAGCGCTCAGACACTGCGGTCGTACGTCGTTTCGCAACACTGCAGCTTGCGGACGCTGCTCGTGGACAATGCCGACATCGACGACTCCGAGTGTGCTGCCTTCATGACAGCGTTTGAGAAGAATCTGTCGATCAAAGAGTTGTCGATGACGCGGAATTGCATCGGCAAGTCGGAAAACCTCAACGTTGTGCAGCCGAACTTCGTCACGGGTGGCGAAGCCATCGCCGCCATGCTCCACGCCAATCTGGTGCTCGCTCACTTGGACATCTCCTGGAATTGCCTCCGACTGGAGAGCAGCATCACTCTCGCTCGCTCGATTCTCGAGAACCACACACTACGAGAGCTGAATGTGGCGTATAATGCCTGCGGAGACGACGGCGCGATGATGTTTGGGGAGGCATTACGATGTAACCAGTGCCTCGAAGTTCTCGACCTCTCTTACAACAGTATAGGCTGCAAGGGTGCGCTGGTTCTCGCGTACGCCTTACGCGTCAATCGCACGTTGCGATCACTGCAGCTGAATGGAAATAACCTGACACGAGATGGTGGACAGCGCTTGATGCTGGCGATCTGTGAGAACAAGGGCGAACAAGGATGTGAGGTCGGTTTACGCGCATGCAATCTATCGTCGATGGTGTCTCAGAACCGCGGTGGGGTGCCTCAGGGCAGTGGGAAGACAACAGGAGCGCAACAAGCAGCGCCAGCCAACACAGAGGTCGATTTCTCGCGTTTTCCAGTGTGTGGCGGGACGAGTCCGCGTGTTTTCAATTCCAAGGAGCCTACGGGTCGCTACATCCTCCAGCTACGCGATCCCTACGACAAGATGATTGTAATGGAACTCATCCGTCTCGCTACGTTTAAGAAGGGCTGTCGGTTCGTTCGAGTCGAGTATCGAGGAGTAAACAGTTCTGGCGGACCGTCGTCAAAGATGATGATCTCGCTCGTCAAGCGCGAGCGCAAGGCAACCATCATGCCAACGAAGCTCATGCGTCGTCCGTCTTCATCGGATGGTGGCACCTCAGACACGGAAGACCATCTCGATACGATTGGATTGGATGCGTTGTTTGAGGACATTGATCGCGATCAGTCCGGATCCATTGACCGGAAAGAGCTTATGCATGTGCTCAACCGCATCGGTTTGTTCCCTCGCATGGAGAACCTGAGCGATATGCTGGATCGCTTCGACTTTAACAACTCAGGAGAAGTCCAAGCAGGTGAAGAGTTCAGTGCGTTCTTCTTCCACGCCGTCTTTCAGCTCATCGACAGCGATGACTCCGGGAAAATCGACGCGAACGAAATTGAAGAAGCCTTTCAGATGCTCGGCATCGAGCAATACGACGACAAGGAGATTCTCGAAGCCATTGCCATGTACGACATCAGTGGAGATGGCGAGATGGAGGAGTTTGAGTTTGTTGCGTTCATGCGAGACCGCTTACTGGAGCGAATAAAGCTACAGCTCGCTGCCTCCGCTGCTGGTAGTGAGCAGGATATCGCCCCGATCGACCTGATCGATGGTGCCACACAGAAGCCGTGGGTCGTCCCAGACGACGGGCAGCTTGAGATCGATTTCCTGTTCGAGCGTGAAGCTTTCGCCACGTCAGAAGAAGCTTATCGGTACTGCAAGATCTCGCAGCAGGGCATCGAGCAATTGATCCACAACATTACGAACTTGGCCGCGTCCAAAGGCGATATGGAAGATTTGTTCCACGTGGCTGTGCATGATTCGGAGATTAGATTCACAGCCTCGCAAGCGTATCAATTGCTTGAAGCGTGTGATAATCTGCGGTCGGTGGAGAAGAAGATTGCTTCGATTGTGATGATTTTGCCGCAAATGCTGACCGCAAAAGAAGCACAGATCCTCGTTTCGCGGACCCTGACGCTGCGACAGCGCTGTCGTCTCAAAGCCGAGATGGGGAGTGCCTACTCTGTCATTCTGGGCAATCCAACGGCACACTACTCGTTCGATCTCTCCAAGCCAAAGGACCGTGCAGCTGTGACCAAGATCGCGGAGGTAGCTCAGCGCGAAAAGCTCTTTTCAAAGAACAAGTCTGGTCGCGGTGACACGTCGCAGCATGGCAATTGGGAGAACTTTCGCAATGAACTGCTGGATGGAGAGTGTTTCGTTCTCACGACGGCGTTCTTCCACATGCTCCCAACAAGCGGCAAGCTCTCGTTTGACTATGTGAGCACGACGAGACCCAAGCGCGGCACAGTACCATTGAGCGAGCGGAGATTCCAGCAGCTCATCAAGGAACTACAGACCAGCATCAAGGTCAGTACGACGTCCGAGACGGACGAGCCAGACGGTCAAGACCATGAGTTGGTTGAGAACACTGTGGAGGAAGGTGCAGACACTCCCACTGAGTTGGACACGAGTAAACACAAGGGCTCTTTGCATCAGACAGCACTTTCACGCACGCTCTCGGAGCGGACTCGCCAGACCGAGTTCTGGGACAAGAAGCGCGCGTCCGTGCTCAAGAAAGGCGGGTGGCAGAACCTTGTGGCCACCGCGCAGGCAAGTTTCCGTTTCTCGAGCAAGAATACGACCAAGGAGACGGTGGCTTTGAAACTCGTCCAGATCGAGTCAGCCATTTGCGATCGATGGCTCTCGTGCGCACAAGCAGCCGAGATCGTGGCGTGTATGCCCACTACGTTCCATGCACGCCCAGAGACCGCCCGTCTGTTGTTCTCCCGACTCATCGATGTGGGCAATTTCCATCAGATCGTTGATGCCATGCCGCCAGATGATCAATACGTGTGCGCYAAATCGCTCGGATGGCTCAATATCTTCAACCCCATGGTTCCCGAACGAGCTTACTCGCTCGATCTGTCCATCTGGGACGAACGAGAGACAATTAAGCTGCTCGTAGCGCTGGCAATCAACGAGCCCGGGGAGAACTGGATCAATCAAACCTTCTCCAACGTGCGCGGCGAGCCAGGCATCCCCGGCTGGAAACTGCCCGTGCGATGGGAGAAAGAGGACGAAAAGGACGGCGGGGGCGTGAATCGCTCCGGGTATTTGGAGATGGAGTACTACTCGGGTGCAGACCGAGGATGTGCGCCAGTCCCAAGCTTCCGAAAGACGCTCATGTCGAGAGTTCTCGCAGGCACGAGACTCTATTGCCTATGAGACGGTAGTCAGCGCATATCAAAGGAAGACTAGGTGCTAAATAGAATGAGAGCTCGCACCGAACGGACGCATCGACCCTTGGTATGCCTGAAACGTCACGTGACACTCGACAAGAGGAAGTGAATGCCAGCTTCCGTCATGGCGACTCGCTCCGTTATCAATGATGCCGAGTCTCGAGACGAAGATCTGCTCCATCTTCCGATCGCTGACCACGAGCCTGTGGACTCGGAGCCAGACCCGAACGACATCCTGGAGATTGTCACGCCGAAACCTCCACCAGCGCTGATGACTTCGCGCTCGGCAGCGGCGCTTGGGTATCTCACGCCCGATCTCATCATCGCTCGTGCCGGCGTCTACGATCTGGTCTCGAACAAAGAGGTGAGAAGGATGTGGAATGAGTGGTGTGTGACGTGGGTGCTGACCTTGATTGCGTGGACAGCTCATCTTGCGCGACGAAGAGCTCACGGGGATCCAAGAGGAGTGTGCGCAGAGTCTCACATCACTCGAGATTCTGTCCTTGTCACACAACAAGCTCACATCCCTCGCCGGCTTCCAGTATTTCATCAATCTCGTAGAGGTTTGTTGCTCACAAATGAGGACGAATCGACCGTATTGACTGATGGTCCTGTGATGTAGCTCAACTTGAACTTTAATCAGATCACGTCGCTTGACTACTTGCAGTGTCCTGCGCTGGAGAAGCTCTTTGCGTCGAACAATAAGGTGCGAATCGATTGGGTCGATAGATCAGAGGCGGCTGCTCATTGCGAGCTTGTAGATCACAGGCATTACATCGCTGCGATCGTTTCCAAACCTTAACACGCTCTCAGTCTACGGGAATCTCATCGCAGACCTCGAGGAAAGCCTATACACGTGTCGAGGGCTCCCAAAGGTACTTAAAAACTGCTTGTTGAGAAGGTTATGGAG
>NSDO01000164.1:190550-208025 GCA_002286825.1 Lagenidium giganteum | reverse complement strand
GACCCCTTTGACCAACAGACCCAGACGTCACCACGAGAGCTCCAGCCGGAAGGCATTGGCACGGAAGCGGAACGCACGCACTCGGCAATTCGCCAACGACCGCACAGCATGACGGCTACTACATGCGACTCCGCCTCTTCTTCGTCGGTCTATGACCCGTCGCTCTATGATTCGCTCGAGAGCTACGTGGAGCAAATGAATGCGCAGTTGGAGGGCAAGAGCGCCGTCGAGATCGTCGAGTGGGCGGTCGCTACGTTCGGCGTCGATCACACGGCGCTCAGCACGAGCTTCGGCATCCAATCGGCGGTCATGCTCAACCTTGTGAGCTCCATTGACAACCGCGTGCCTGTGGTTTGGATCGATACGGGCTACTTGCCTCGCGAGACGTACCAGTTCGCGACGTGGCTGACCAAGGAGATGAGTCTCAACATGAAGGTTTACCAGTCACCCATCTCACCAGCACGCATGGAGGCCTTGTACGGAAAGCTGTGGGAGATTCCGACGGTGGAGGCCCACAAGCAGTATGGCTACATCCGCAAGGTGGAGCCAATGCAGCGGGCCTTGCGGGAACTCAACACCAAGGCCTTGCTCGTCGGCGTTCGTGCGGAACAAACCGCCAACCGCGAAGGCATGAAGGTTGTCAACGTCTACGAAGGCCGCGTGAAGATCTGTCCGATCATCAAGTGGACAAAGAAGGATGTGGAGGAGTACATGGCTGCTAATAACCTGTCCTACCATCCACTCAAGGCCCAAGGCTACGAAACAGTCGGCGACGCACACTCGAGCCGACCAGTGTCGGCTGAAGACGGCAACGAGCGCTCCAGTCGTTTCCACGGCGTTGCTCAGGAGTGTGGTCTGCACATCGATATGAAGGACGTCAAGCTTGAAGACTTCGCTATTACGCTCGACGACCCAGCAGCCCTCACTGAACGAGAACAGGACATCTTGGCCAAGACCAAGCAGTCCAAGGGCATTGTCATTATCACGAAGCCAAACTGCAAGTACTGTCGTGCAACAAAGGAATTGTTCCAAGAGCGTGGATGGGACTACGAGGACTTCACGGTGGGCGAAGACGTGTCCACGCAGTCGGTACAAGTAATCGTTGGCCAGCCCGTGAAGACGGTGCCCCAGATCTTCTTGGACGGAAAGTACATTGGCGGATACACGGAACTTTGTGTGCACTTGGATATTCCGTCCCGCTTCGCTTAACCACGTGGARAATCGCCGTGTTTTGTATAAGAGAACCTAATTAATCAATCGAAATCAACCAGTTGATCCAAATGAATCCATTACATGACTGGCTCGCTTTGGATTGCGGTCTCAGCGCCTGCAACTTCGTCAACCTTAGGACTACCATTCTCTGTACTAATTCCATTGACATCCTTTCCGTTTTCCACGGGTTTGGTGTCTCCTTCGTTRCCCATAACGTCATCGCTGAGCTCTCTCTCATCGCCGCCGCTAGTAAGACCGTCTCGAAGACCATGTAGACCGGTGCTCAGTGGCTTGGAGTAGCTGAATAAGCGCAAGAGAGCCAGCATCTTCATGAGCACAAACTCAAAGAGCACATTCGAGTTCTCCATGCGATCGCGGGCGTCGGGGGACGAGATCTCATCAAGCGCCAGCTTGAGATGCACATGGGTGTCGTAAGGGTCCTCACTCTGGTCGATTCGGAACTTGACACCGCCACCGCTTGCTTCCTCATCAACTTCTGTGAGCACGTTGACCTCCGATCCGCTCGCTGGGTGACGTCGCAGCGCTTCGTTATTGTCTTGACCCCCATCAACTTCTCCATTTGTCGTCGTGGGACGACTTGACGCATCGATGTCGTTCTCAATATACGGCCAGAAGATCTCCTGCACAGCAAACACGACTTGCTTTGAACTTTCAACCGCACTGAGCCATTTTATGCCGCCACTCGGTGAATCCAGTACGAGGTTGCCGATGCTCACTTGATACGCCGAGACGATACTCACGACTTCTTGGATCATGCGATCTTCAAGCGTCTTGAGCTTGGGAAGATGACTGAATCGCATATCATCTTCCAGGCCTGGGCATAGACCGATTCCCGACGCTGTGAGTCGCATCAGCAGCTCGCCTGGCGCAAACCACTCATTATTTAGACTCTTTAACTGAAGGAGCTGTGGCGACACAAGTCGACAGCCTGCATCTGTGATTTCAAACCGAATCGACTCGAAATGCTCGGTCTTGAGCTGCAATCGCGCCATATTCGGTTGCTTTGTACTCATTTGCAGTCGCCACGAGTGCTTGTGGTAGTTGAGATCGCGTTGCTGGAGCACTGCCAGATGTGTGACGTGCATTGTGTTGAAGTTGAGCATGTTGGTCTCGGCATTCCATTGGATTTCCGTAATGCCGTCCTCTTCCCAGCTCTGGGTCTGTGGATCCCACCAACCAACACGAGGCGTTGACGTGTAGATGATATGCGCCGGCATTTGGAGACTTACTTTGACGGGCATTGCGGCTGATGCGACCATTCCATCGAGCGGATAATGCAGCTTCTTGATACGGTCTGCGGCATCTGGAACCTCGCGGATCATCCATCCACGCGCACGCTTGGGAGGTGGAGGAATCGCCAAGAGATCAAGAGTGAGAATACCACCAAGTGCAAAGTCGATGTTTTGCGGATTCAATCGCGAGAGTTGGTCGAATGGGAGGTACGTCACACGCAGTGCCAGCGACTGTAGCACGATTGCCTTGGGCAGGTCGACGGATATTCCAAGCTCACTGAAGTCAATGCGCTTGTTCCGAGATCCTTTGGCGATTAGATTGATCCACAAGCCCAGTTTGATCCAATCGCTTGCACTCGCCATCTTGACTTCACTGCGTGAGTTGGTGTCAGTGTACTCATCAGCGTATTGGAGGATATGCGCCGTGGCGTGGTCGATCTTATCGTCTACGATTGCTTGGATTTTGTCGATAAACGTGGTACACTGTTCGTCTAGCGCTGCGTCATTGGTGGCGCGTGCATTGGCTCCGACATAGAGCAAGTCGTTGATCACCTGATTGGCACTGTCACACGAGACCGCCACTTCTTGGAGATCCGTCGAGACTTCAAGCAGCCACGAGTTCAGGAACGAGTTCATATCGCCTTCGACTTGTGCGTCAGGCCGTGGTTCACACGCAAGGTACTTTTCCCACTACCAGGAACTCCATCAGTCTACATCAAACAGCACGGACGCAAAGACCACTTACATCACATGCTTCCTTCTGAGTTCGCAGAATCTCAGCAAGTCGCTGGGCTTTTCCCTCCAGATCCAGCCGCGTGGCTTCATGTTCTCCATCGAGTCTCTCGAGCTCCGCCGCGCGGTTCTTGGCTTCCTCTTCTCGACGTTTGGCCTCCTCAGCTTCACGCCGCTTGCGCTCTTCCTCCAATCGCTTCTCTTCTTCAGCCCGTCGTCGCGCTTCTTCTTCATCTTGAAGACGACGTTCTATCGCAGAGAATCATGGATTAGTTCCAGCAAATGTGTCCATGGGCGCAAAGTTCCCAACCTTCTTCGAGCTCTTCCTTGGTTTTCTTGGGCGCTTTTCCCTTCTTCTTGGGTGGCTACACACATCCCAACCCATTAATACGCACACTGAACAACAGACTTGCGTAGGATACCCCATAAACCACGCGATAAGGGCTACTAGAAGCGCTTGACCATGGTCTCCATACTCACCATCGCTGCTGTCGGCGATGAGCGCGAAGCGACACTTGAAGCAGAGTCACTAAGTGCGCAAATGGATGCGTAATCCGAACTTAGTGAGGGAGATGCGTTGGGAGATGAGCGGGTTGACGGGTCAGTCACCAGCCAGACCCGCTTTTATGGTTGCATATCTGAGACCCGCAAACACGCTGGCGGGAATCAGACGGTCCTCAGTGTACCAGCTGAGCACAGGACAGAGCGAAGACCGAAACCGAGGACGAGCATGATGAGGCGATTTGCGAGGGAAATGTGGGCAAGTTTACTGCATTACGCTTTGGCCATCATAAAATGTGCGATAATTTTCGATTTTTCATGGCTCTTTGTGTCTTTTGTGGGTATCGAAGCACCAGTTGCCGTGTGACATTTTGCGGCTATCGTGAATCTCCAGTGTTCAAGATTGTGGCAATTGACGTAAGTGTGGGGATCGCATCCTGACTGGCGTTGCTGTCTCAGGCTCGCCACTTCGTTCGATCGAAACGGCAGGAGTAAAAGTGGCGTGCGAATGGCGGCGCGGATGCCCTGAGAGTTCCAGTGCGCTCGAGCGTCAAGTCTTTGAAGCGCTGATGCATTCGCGGAAAGAAGTCCTCACACAAGGGCGGAAGTACGTCGTCGCCATCTACTGTATCCATCTCTTCTTACTCTTTCGTCCAACGAGTCCAGTCGCCCTTTCGAACCTTACGGTTACAGTTTTGAGGCATTTGATGAATTCCACAAGAAAAAGCCGGGCCAGGGCGCCTCTCCATCCAAATCAACACAATCCACCCTACCCCTGGTGGACGCGCTTCAAGCCGACGGCAAAGCAAGCTCAACTGACTGGCAGCACCCGTTTCACGAGAACAATTTTGCGTCCGGGACTGCAAGTTGCCGCAGGGCCAAGGCCCTTGTTACACCTTTTCACGCACGCGATGACGGGATGCGTTCGCTCCTCTTCTTTTGGATACTGTATGGTGCCCGAATCCACAGACCAAAGGGTGCAGAATCTGCCCGACCAAGCATCTGACCAACTTCAAGCGCCAAGTTTGCCAGGATGCGCACGCATGTTGAACAGAGGGCGAGTGCCAAAGCCGGCCGACCCTTGGCCTCAGACCTGAATCTGTAGACAGCCTTGACGTGCGCCGTGGCGTGGCGCCTATAGGTCACAAGCATAAGCTTGTGATGGGACCACCACTTGGTTCGTCTCCGGACCACCACCACCCACAGACGAAGCAATCTCTGACCAGGAGAAAAAGAATGCAACTCTGGGTTTCAATGCAATCTGATAGGCTCTTCTGCGACTAGGGGCGTGCTCAGATTGGCTAAAATAAATTATTCTGTCTGGCACAGTACAATTTTGAATGAAGGAGGGTTAAGTGTGTCCATTTCGTTTGCTTTGCCATTTGTAAAGTTGGAAGAGAGAGTGCACACACACACTTCGCTCAACTCTCCTCTGCTTTTTCCGCATCTGTTTGTTGGTTGGCGTCCTGGGCGGCTCTGTTCTGTCTGCACACATCCAACATCGCGTCACCTTCGTTCGTTGCGTCCAACAAATTCATCCCACGCAACCAACAACCAACGCGTTTCACGCGAATTTTCTAGAACCAACAACCAACAAAGGCAACTCGACGTTGCCGTTGACCATCACTCGGCAACTTTCCTCGTCCTGCGTATATGAGCCTCGTCGCCGCCGAGACGCTCGTGGCCGTCACCAAGCCACGCCGCTCCAGCTCGCTCTCGCCCTCGGATCCGCTCGCCGCCGCCGAAGCGCGTCGCATTGGTGTCGCGAAAGATGCCTTCTTCCGTCGCCTGCTCGTCTCGGACCCCGCCGTGCAGAAGCAGATGATGACGCTCGTGACCCAGGAACTCGTGACGATGATTGAAGATCGATCGACGCTCGTGGAAGATTACTACCCGACGGTGCTCCGACTCGAGCGTGAAGCCCCGGTTAAGGTGATGCGCGAAGCGTTCGCTCAAGTGCGATCGACGGTTGAAGCCGTCTGGCCCGAGCTGCATGAAGCGACCAAGGTGTGCCATCAAGTGTCGTACTTTGTCGATAACAAGGACGTGGAGTGCGTCGAAGAGAGCTCGGATGAAGAATTGGACGCGCTGTTTTACAACGCCTTCCTCCGAACGGGACGGGTGAGCCACTTCATTCAGCTTCTCGGATGGCACAAGAGTTACCTTCAACTTTTCCAGAACAGCTTCATGTCGATCATGATTCGTGATGGCGCGTTGCCGATGCCATGGCGGAACTACATCGCGCTTATGGCCGCGTCCGAGTTGCGCTGCCATTACTGGGCCGACCTCCAGCAATATTACTTCGTCGTGAACGGTGGTGATTACGAGTGGGTCAAGGGCATCGACTACATCTCGCCCAAGCTTTTCCGACTGCACGAGCTCAGCTCTCTCTTGGCACACCGCCCATGGTTGATCACGGAGCAGCACATCAGTGACTTGTTGTCGTCTGACCAGGATGACTCGTGGTCAGTATCGGAGCTCGTTCATGCCATCATCGTGATGTGTATGTATCACTCCATGAGCAGCATCGCGCTCGGACTCGGCTGTGCGGAAGAGGAGGACTTGGCCATCTTTGGAGACTATGGAGCTGCGATCGCCGAGCAACAAGCAATCCTCGACCTTCAGTACCCATACGGAATGAGCTCGAAAGAAGATCAACCACAAATCGAGGTTGCCAGCAGCGCTGGAAGCCTGACCGACCAAGACATGGCTATGATCGAGCGTGACGAGAGCCAGCTGTTGAGCCGCTTGAAGAGTGGCCACGAAGGCAGCGACACCGCAGATGACGATGATGACGACGACGAAAACAGCTACGAAGATGAGAGTCTGACCGTCGATGGTGTATTTGAAGTTGCCGAAGAACAGTCGTACGGCCTCCATGCTGATGGCCATCGCCGACGTGATACGCTCTGGCGCTTTTGTGGTGGCTCCGTGATTCGGTACGCTGACTTTGACGTTCGTTCCACCGATTACAACGTTCTCCACACGGAGGATTTCAGCTGGGAGGAACATGGGTTTTCCCTCGTCAAGCGGTACTTCCCTGGTAAAGCTGGTCAGATTTTGGAAGATCTCTTCAACTTGACCGACAAGCTTACGTACGACTACTATGGATCTCAGAAGGAGCAGGACGTCGACACAAGTCCATACCGAAGCGCGATTTGGTACTATGTTCATCGTATCTTCGGCATTTGCCATGACGATTATGACTATCGTCAGGTCAATGAGTTCCTCAACCGTCCAACCAAGATCTTCATCAAGAAAGTTGCGTGTACTCCTTGGAAGGTCACCAAGGCGGACTTCGAGCATTTCGACCGCACGCTCAGTCCATCGGAGAAGTGCCACGTGACGTTGCTTGTCGCAGAAGCACGCAAGCAAGCTGGTCTCATGTACGGTCTCCGCGCTGTTATGCAGCACATGCGGTGAAAATCATAGACATATTCGTATTCATCCGCCCCTCGCCTCCATATGCTGGCTTGATGGACGCAAGTCAAGACAGCGCTGAGGATCGGACTTCCAACCCGGTGACTTTCGATATTATTACTCGAGGTTCGCTGTCTCCGCGCATACAAGTATTAAGGCAACGTATGACCTTCGACGTTAGTCATCGTATTCGCGCAGAAGCCAAGTAGGAACCCGTTCGAGTCCAGTCTCACCGCAGTCTCTAACGTGATTAGTCTAATCGCTAAATGGATATATGCTATAGATTCTAGATCGAGCCCTCATGCATGGTAGTGCTGCCACGAATGCGCAAGCTTCACATGGTAGTTCAGCACCGAGTCTGGTCTCTTCGACTTCGAGGTGCGTAACTGATCTCCTTCTGCCCTTTCTTGCTCTTGCTGAYTAGAGACTTGTCTGTCTGCTCGTCGTAGATCTGCGAGCTCAACGCGACGAGCATGCTCGTCTGGCACTGCGGTCTTCACAAAGATCACCTCTCGTGCCTTGTCTTGCGCTGTTGATGGGGCCCGAACCGAAGGAAGCTCGCAGTGGATCGTTGACGACGACGTTCGCGGTCGCAGAGCATGCTTAAGATCCGCAATCGTGACTATCGAGTACTTTTTGCGTTGAAAACTCTCTCCATGCATGCGAACGTGTGAAGTTGTGGGTGGGATTACTTCGTTGAGCTCGGTAAGTAGTGTGTCTACAATCAAASGAATCATTTGGTAATCAAGGTGTTGCTCCGAGCTCACACGTACGTACGTAATGACGAATCGTTGCGATCGCTGTCAACGTGCAGCCTGGAAGGCATTGAATGCATTCTGGTCAGTGTAAGGTGTTTGGATGATGCCTGTACAAGCACATGATCTCTTGCTGCGCGGCTGAGAGCCCTCCCGTCTTTGCTCTTCTCAGTCGTCGCTCCACGACGTTGTTCTCTAGCGGAAGAGCCAGCTGAGTGAGAATCTCGTGCCGTTGGGGATAACGGAGTGCTTGCTCGACTTGATATCATCTCTTCAGGTGATAACGAAAGGCGTCGCTGTAGAATCGAGAGACGCATCGTTCGCTTCGGTCCCTTGTCTTTCTGCCGAAGAATGTCCAACAGACGCTGAGCCTGGAGAGTTCGTTGCTGTTGCCGTTCGGCCATGTCCACCGGGAACCGCCATGGTTGAGTTGATGGGGCYCGCCGCGTTGCGAAGTGGTCAAGAACCCCAAGTAGCTGGCCGTCCAAATCCCAGATTTTAACTTTTCCCGAGGTTCCAGACGATATCAGCACTAAAGGGTCAGCAGCATACCGAAGCGACGAAATTGGTGTCCGATGAGCTTGCCATTGGGCCACAGCGCGACATTGGAGCCGATTCGAAGCGGACAACTTGTTTTCGCTACGGCTAAATGCGCGAAGAGCGTGTTCGTACAGAGCAGCAAGGGCTTCATGTCCCATCGTCATCTCTTCATGCTGGAAGAATGCATTTTGGTCTCCAGCACCGCGTGGTCGAGTTGCTTGAGTACTTGTAATGGCTTCTTGGACGAATCGACGATGCGCGCTGCGCTGGAAGCACCAAGTCGTGAGGACGCCGCGCTCATCTCCCGCCATGACGCGAATGCCATCAGCTTCACGACGAATCCGATCTGCGATTGTTTGACGATGATGTAAAGTAGGTAAGACGTTCGAGGAGGATGGAGAGGGAGCCAGCATTGCGCCATCGGTTTCTGTGAGGAATGTAGAGTTCACACTGGAAGTGTTGGGATCGGAAGCGAGCGCAAGGAGATGAAGACACGGCGACGCTTTAGAGATGGAGCGATCCACATCGAATGCAACAGAGCATCTAGCCAGCCAAATAAACACACAAATTTGATCAGACAGCGGGTTATCAGGGTGAGGGTGAACAAGTAAGTTACCGATAGACGCCGTCGTTTGGGTCTTGGCTCCATAACCAAATCTTCCCACTTGCCGTACCACCCAAGATCTCAGTTGTTGATCCAAAGAAGCTCAAACAAGTGATCTACATACACGAAACATCAGCAAGCCACGTTCAGCTCATGACCCAGCAACACAAGCCACCTCTTCTTGCTCCGGTGCGATACAAGTGCCTTGAGCGTGGCCCAGATCGAAATTCCAGAGCTGAATAAAGCTTTCCCCATGAGGACCGAGCATGAGAACTGCCAATAAGTTGAGTTCGTGATTTCCGATGGCCTTGAAGACCTCATACCGTGCGTTCTTCGTTGACGATGCGTTGTTTGAACTGCTGGTGTCAGTCTCAGGATGAACACGCAGTGACTGCAAGAGTACCGATTGTGGAGGACCGCCTCCAAATGGTACGTAGTAGCCTGACGGGTTATTCTCATCGCATATGTGAAGCACAGCATCCATTGAAATCGAGAGCACGCGCTTGGCATGCAGTACGTACGAGAGCCACGTTATCGCGCTTTTGTGAGGATCCAAAGCCTTCATCACATTCCCATTTACGATGTTGACAACGCGTATGCCGCCTCGATCGTCGCCGAGCAAGAGTTTTCGCTCGCGGTCGTCCATGCACGCAGCAGACATCACTCTTGGCGGAAGAGATGTCTCCTCGTCGCTCTCCTTTGCCTTTACGTCTGTCGAATTCGGTACGGGAAGCACTGCGTATTCGTATGTCTTCCAGAACTTGCCCGTTTCCGCGTGCCAAAGCAGGACACGGTGAGCTGTGACACCGATGATCACGTTTAACGGGCAGGAATAGAAGGCAAATAGCACTTCTTCTCGCTCTCGACGCACACAAAGATCGAAGAAAGACACGCTGGACCCACTAGTCGCAATCATGACAGCATCCGAGTACGAAGTTTCTGGGATGACAATAATACAGGCGTGTGATCGGGGCAAGGAAGCTTGGAACACTTGGAGACATTGCCATCGATCGACCTGCTGATAACGTGGAGCACTGGCATAGACGCGAAAGACACTGTGAACATCACTTGTGACGAGCTGTTGCGTTTCATCCACAAAGCAAAGCGTATCCACCGCTGCGTCATGATCACGTAGTGTTGCCTCACTGGTAAGTCGCCCAGAACTTGTGACTCGCCATATCTGGCAACAGACATTCATAAGCGTTTTCAAGAAGCAGTGCAGCACTCAGTTGTCCGTACCAAGATATGTTGCGTGGACTCGTCTGCGTACGAATGGAAACCAGCGCTTGCGAGCAACTCTAGTTCCAGAGATACGCTGATTGTCTTGACTCCCTGAGCATGCGCATCGACCGTCTGAATTTCACGACCACTCTCCGTCTCAATCACGGACATGACGCCGTCCTCACGCCCAACAACCAGGTAGACCCGATGGTTGGGTGTAGAGAACGAAGCAAGGGCACTGATGCCTTTGATGCGATCTCGATGGTTGAAATCTGCAACGGTTGACAATGTCGCGAGATCCCAGAGCAGTAGTTGGTAAATCTTGGTGTGCCCCATGCGCTGATTGGGTTTGTAGGAATCGGAGCGAGACGAGATCGGCGGGAAAACGACGGATGCCGTCGCAAGAACGTGGAGACTCGGTATCCATGTGAGTTGTTCCTGTGGCGACGACAGTTCAACACAGATGTGTATAAGAGACAGGGTTGAGCATTGAAGAGATGACAAGCCAGCGTCGGATGGGGATGTACGTCATCGTGATGACAACGTGTGCCTGGAACGCTGTGTGCAAGCGAATAGTCGAGAGATGCCGTGGTGCATCGTTCTGACCGAAGTGGAGTCCGTAGAGATGCACAACGTCGGCGCCGTGCTCGAAATACGCGAGTGCATTCATGTCAGGCAGGAAAAGCAGCTCCTGGATGAAAGTTCGAATGCGATTCATGGGTGTCTTGGGGTCACGAAACCCCAGYGACCATGGGTGATATGCTTTCTGATCGATGCTAGTCCCACCGCCTGCGAAGTCGGCTTTGGCCTGGCCCGCATCTAGCATATACGCAGCGAATTCGTCCCATTCAAGTGTCTTGTCGCCATTGACGTCGATCGTATGGAAGAGTTCGATGGCCCCTACCACAAAGTCCAACTGACTCCACGCATAGCATATGGAATAAGGGCATCGATCAAGCCGCCCTGGTGAGTAGGAGACGTACCTCCGAGTGGATGCGGTCTTTGAGACTCGTCTTCATGAGCGTCACGAACTCCTCGAGTGTGAGGTTGTGTGTGAACTTGGGGCGAAGTCGGCGGACATCGTCCGTGGTCATCTGCATCATTACGTCCATGGCGAACAAGAACCCCCTCTTTGTATTCAGAGAAGTGCGTGGCGGAGGCGTGAGACGTACTCCATCGCAATGGAGCTCTTCGACTTGGTGTGGCTTTTCAAGATGCAGCACTTGATGTGGACCACCTGAATTAAACGTCTAATTGGTTGCCCAAAATAACCTACGTTTGTTATTTCACTAGCTTCACACGGAAACTGTGCTGAACGTTCCGGATGGTGCTGTGAGAACGATGGTAGACATCAAGAGTGATGGTTACGTCAACCAACGTGATTACCGACATCCTCACTTTTCCATTCTCACAACTACAGGAAGCACGCCACGATGGCCACTGCCCCTCTGACTCAAGCCAGCTCTCCACCAAGTCCCTGGGGAGCTGTTTCTACCAATGCCACTGCCGCCAAGCCACCGACCTTGCAAGAAATCCTGGACGAAGAACTCGCCAAGCAGCTGATGGAGATGGAAATTCGCGAAGCCCAAGCCAATGCTGCTGCGACGGACGACGCCTTTGAGCAATTTGACTTGCCAACGGAAGAAGATTATGCTCAGGATGCCGCTGGAGCCGATGAAGAAGACGATTTCGACGCGTACGACGACGACGATGAATTCGATGACGAAGGTCAGTACTTTCCAACCAAGGGCAGTCGTCGCGGCGGCGGCGGAGGTCGACAGGCGCAGGACAAGCTGCCGTTCGGTCTCAAGCTCTCACTGAGCTCGGACTTTGACAAACGCACGCTGTACGTCTTCAGCCGCTTGGTACGACGATACAAGATCGATGGCGTGGACAAGCGTCTTCACTCGAGTCCTCTGTCGCTGCTGCACCACGCTGTGGGTCCGATCCAAGACGCGGACGGTAATGAACTGCCTGGAATTGCCCACTACGCTGTCAAGATTCTCAAGGCACCAAGTGGTGACTACACCATGCGAACCACTGAGTCGCTTCTCACCAGTGGACGCCCGATGAACGCCGCCATGGTCGAGAAAACTGTGCGTCGCCACTTGCAAACCAAGATCGATCATGAGTACTCTGCTTTGAGTCGAGCAATTGCCTGCGGTGTCCGAGCGCCAGTTCCGATTTGTCACTTTGAGCATGTGCTCATCACTCAGTTCCTCGGCGACGAAGACGGATGTGTCGCGCCAACACTCCACGATGTTAGCCTCACTTCCGGCCAGTTGGTGCAAATCTACGTCGAGCTGTTGGTCTTTATGCGCAAGCTCTACCGTGAAGCCAAGCTCGTCCATGGCGAGCTGAACGAGTTCAACATCCTCTATCGCAAGGAGGCGTGCTGGCTCATCGACTTCGCTCATGCCGTCAACACGGCTCAATCCGAGCACGAAGAAGCTCTGGAGCGTGACATCCAGTCTGTTCGCAGCATCTTTGAGCGCCATGGCATGGTCAAGGCCTCCAAGCACCGCATCGGACTGCTCCACGAGGCGACAATGAAAGAACTCGTGATGGCCGAGGCCCCTGCCAAGGTCTTGAACGCCTACCCGTGCTTCAAGCCGTATTTCTACAACTCCCAGCAATAAGTATCTAAGTAGCTCTTCATTTTGTTTTACTCTAAGGCAGAATACATGCGTATATTAGCTTACTTGTTGCTCACGATGAAGACGACGGTGCGGAGACCCATACACGACACAAAGGCGACGATGATCCACAAAAGCAGAAACCACATTGGGCCGAAGGAGATCTTGGTCCACGACGAGAGCCGCGTAAACATGACGACTGGGAACACATAGCAGATCATGACGGTGGTCGACGCACCGACCAGCGAGAACACGACTTCAATACTCGGAACCCAGATCGCAGTCGTGAGCTCAGCGAGTAACAGCGCGGCGGTCGTGATGAGGCGTCGGGATCGAGAGACTTCTACTGCCGGCCGTCGGAAAACGAGCTCTTCGACGATCACTCGTTGTGGATGGAAGAGCGGCGGGAACGTCACGAGGACGGTCACGAAGACTGCGACGAGTGGGGTCTGCATGAAGCTGTCGTGTTGCATGTTGATGAGAACGTTGCCTTGGATGTTCTTGCCGTAGAGTCGAAAGGCGTAGAACCCGAAGATCGAGTACAAAAGGATGCACAAGACCACCACCGCGACGATACACGCGGTCATGCGGTCGCGTGTCTGTCGAATGGGCTCGGTGCACTTGCCTCGAAGCTGGATGAAGAGCGGGAGGAGGTTGAGATGCATCGTAAACGCGTAGCTGAAGATAGAGATGCACTGCGCGAAGCGAGCGATGCTGGAGACGTCTTCCGTGGCGGGTAAAGGAAGTCGTGTTCGATGATGCGCCGTCGTATTTGCGGAATGTTTAGGATGGTTAAACGAAGAAGCGTGTTGGGCCATGTGGGAACGATACACAACAGCAATGACAAGCGATAGCGAGCAGACAAAGCCGAGATAGTTGGTGATCTTGAGCGCGGAGAGCTCTTTGAGTGAGCACAAGGGGAAGATTACCACGAGAAACACCACCCAGAGGAACGTGTTCTGGAAAAGGGACTGCTGGCTGTCACCCAGGGCGTCGTAGTCGTTGGTCGTGAAGCTCGAGTAGATGAGTTCCGACATGTGCGGCATCATATCGCGAATGATCCGGATACAACCCACGCAGCCGCCGAAGATGCCCACCGCCATGACCACCGAGACGAAATCGCCAAAGCGTACACCCGCGACTTGCATGGCCATCGAGCGATACGACGCCCAGTTGCGGCCAGCGCCGATGCATCCCATGGCCTCTTCTCTCATCGCCACTTGGGCGTGAGCATGGAGCAACGCGTGTGCGGTGAGTCCCATGAAGAGTCCAACCATCACAATCAGCACCACAGCGTCCCCAGTGCGAACCACAGCGAACGTGAAGGGCAACGAGAGCATCCCAGCGCCAATGACCGACATGAGCAGATTCATAAACACGTGGACAATAGGTTTCCATGTCGAATATGACCTCGGCATTCGATGGTGACTGCGAGTGCTACCCAGGACTTCAAGCACTGGGAGCGAGCCGAGTGGCGTGGAGAGAACCACGGGCGAGGCCAAGCTCGTGATCTCTGGTCGGTGCTTGTCCATGACGAATCGTAAATGTGAGTGAGCATCGAGCAGTCATTCGTCTTCGTACGAGGCCTGATCCAACTCACGACGGATCGACCGACCGCTTCCGACCACCAGCGTCCACCTGGTGGACGGACATGTGGACGGCGTGGGTCGGACCCTGTCAGTCGATGGACCTGTGGATGACGCGGCCACGGACACTCGCATGTTGTTGGTTCGCCCATGTTTGGTTTGATTAGAGAGGCCAGTGGCCTCAAAGTATCGAACGACGACGATGGTGTTGTGGATTCTGCACAACAAAATAAATTGCGAGAACAGACCTCCAACCTCACTGACGAGCCAATGCCGCAAGCGTTTCCACTTCTCCAGTCTGTTGTGTGCCAGCCACTGCCATGCTGGGTGGGGGAAGATACTTGAATGTCCGGCAAGGTGGAACGCTCAGCGATGCGTCCCACCTTGTCGAGACGATCGAGTATCTCCCCCACCCAGCGATTGGCGGAGGCGAGGCGACGCTGGCCGGTCAACTCTAGTTGCTCGAGAGCAAAGTGGACACGTCGCTGACTCAACTCGCCCATAATATCCAACAGCGAGCCTGGGAAAAAAATCGACGACTTCACTGCGAATTTCTTCACGTCACAGAAAGCACATAAGCCGAAGTAGGCAGCACGAGAGAAACAACAGCGCATCCATACATTACACCAGCTCCTCGTGGCTTCACGCACATTGGTTTGCTTCCATTTCCATTTTCTGTCACTAGTAATTAATTGATGAGTTTGATCGTGGCCATGGTGCAAAAGACTGAGGCAACCGCCACGAGCGCTACCAGTATCCACATGCGAAGTCGACCATCTCGACTGGCGCGCCATGGATACAACCGTGCATAGAAGACCATGGGCATGACGTAGCAGAGTACCAGGAGGATACTTGAGCCCACAAAGGAGAAGACCACCTGAATACCCGGGACGCGCGTGGCCACGAAGATCTGAGTGACCATGAGCAACACGGAGACGACCACTTGCGTCACCAGCGTCGGCTGTGCGCCACACCAACGCATCTCCAACACCAGACACCGCAGTGGGTGGAAGAGCAACGGGAATGAGAAGAGGATCGTGAAGAGGATCATCACGCGCGGTACGGTCATGATCGGATCGTGGGCCAGGTTGAGCAGGATGTTGCCTTGAGTGAGCGAGCCGTAGATGGATGACGCACAAAGACCAAACGCAGCGTAAAGCACAGCACAGATACCCACGGTGACGTAGATCAGCACACTCATCTGGCGTCGCGCAGACGCGAGGCGGTCACGTCGCTTGATTGACGTGCTGGCCACCATCTGAGGGAACAACGGGATGACGTTGAGGTGCAGCATGTACGTGAAGTTGTAGATGCCGATGGCCACCGAGAGCCGTGAGAACCAGGATTCGTGGATCTCAATGCGCGTCAAGCTGGGACTCGTGGTACTGGACGCTTCAGGCGATTCACCGACGACGGAACGGTACGCGACGGCGCCGACGAGATACAAACAGAAGACGAATCCGAGATACGACGAGTACCGCAGCACTGAGATCTTTTTAAAGAAGCCGAGCGGCAGCACCACGGCCATGAACACGATCCACACGGTATTCATCACCAGACGCTGCTGTTCACTCGCCGCCAAGCTCTCGAAAAGCTGGTCCTGTGGGAGGTATAGCATCGAGACCAAGGATGGCGCCATGTCCTTGACGACACGAACACAGCCGACACACGCACCAAACACCGCGAATCCCGCGAGAAACGACACGACACGCGAGAGTTTCTCACCACCGGCATGCAACGCCAGCTCTTGATACGTCTCGCGGATCTGTTCGTCGTGTGACTTGGTCACCATCGCCACATGCACCCGCAAGATGACATCCGCCGTGAACGCCATGGCGAATCCCACACACACAATCACAACGGCGGCTTCCATGGGCGACAGCAGGAGCAGCGTGTACGGCACCGAGAGCGTGCCTGAGCCAATGGCCGACATGAGCAGCGTGAGCAGCACCGCGAGTTTCGACCAGGACGACTCGTCCGTCTTCACACAGGCGCTGGAGGTCCGCAGCACTTCATCTTCGTCCACAATCGACGGGAAACCGGCCTCGAAGGACAGCAGATGGCCGCGCACCGGGGAACTCGATGGAGGCGCCTGCACAGGCAGCAGAGGCTGCTGCTCGCGCGTCGCCATCTTCGATTGCGCAGCGTGTTGATGTGTGCGACGATGTGACGCATTGGTTGCTTTGTGTCGGACTCGTCTCGTTAGACACTTGTATCTAACGTTTCTATGTATGACCTGACCAGTTGAGTACCGGTTGTGAGTTGGATAAGGACCATCACTCTGCACAATTCCTGCCGTTGGGCGGCATTTCGTTGCGGAAAGCCTGGAAGCAAGGGCAACCAAGCGCAGTTGACGCCGTCGACGCGCTGTTACGAGGCCTGTGGAGCCACGACGCGCGTGGAAACGTGTTCAGAGGAGAGTCGAGGCGTTAGTCTACCGGATTCCGTCCACGAAAGCACGATGGTGGCGATTCCCGTGCGACCAACGCTGTCCAAACTCTCGCCTGAGAAAAAAGCACAGGAAACCCACTGGAGAAACGTGACGGAAAATGTCCAGGAGCAGTTCCAGAGCTATGACGTTGTGTGGGCCAAAATGCAGGGATATCCGTGGTGGCCAGGCGTGATCTTCTTTGACTGGGAGGATGTGGACAACGCGGTCATTGACCTCCAGCCGCGCCTGACGATTCCGCCGCCAGTGGTGGAGAAGACCAAGGGAGGACAGATGGTCAAGTACTACCACGCGCTGGTTATGTTCTTGGATCGGTTTAACTGTATCACCGTCAAAGTTACGCCGGCGTTTGTGTGTTCGTACGCACTCAACTACCAGCGGATCACCAAGTCGGTGTTGACGAAGAACTCCAAGTATGCGTCTTCCTTCCGCGTTGCGTTGGCACGGGCTGAGCAAATTCTACACATGGGTAATCACATGACAACGGAGGAGCTTGCGTTGGTGACACCTCCACCGGCCGAGAAACGCCAGAAGACAGAGCAGACGGCGCAGTGGGAGGAGTACGT
>NSDO01000164.1:150308-161967 GCA_002286825.1 Lagenidium giganteum | reverse complement strand
ACACGCGGCAGGAACGAATAACTCCGCAGCCTCTGCGACAGATGTGGACATGGCATCGCCGGCCACCGTCGCCTCCGGCGAGGGCGTACGCGTGCCGTCCGTGGTGATTGGCGGAGCTGTGGTCTGGCCCGGAATGGGTGGGTTGGCGGGCGACTCGGCCACTGTGGGCAGCGGCGCATTGGCGGGCGGCGCCGGGGAGGCGTCGTCCGCGGAGGCCCTGAGCACGCCCAGCAGCGCGACGGCGAGCACCTTCTTGACGTGCATGAGGTCTCGCTGGTGCCGGAGTGGCGGCGCCGCCGTGCCACCATACACAACCCAACACAAACAGGCGGGGCTGCTCTCAATACAGCGCCCTCGTCGACTCGCTGACTCTCACACACTCAAAATCAGTTCGGGTTCTCCACAACCCTAGTGAAGGGGTAGGGGAGCACCAGCAAAACACGGTGGAGAACTGGGTGAGGCGCCGGTGCGTTGGATAAACTGCTACAGGTACGTACACACCGTGTACTGGTGAATGGGTGCGTCGAGCGACAGGCTGATATACGGTTTCACAGGTCGTAGCTTGTGGCCTGAACCCAAGGTGGGCTCGTGGCGTCGAGTGGTCGCTGTCTTGACAGGAAGGTGGCTTTGCTTGTCATGTGGCCCAGACGTAGAGTGATGGATGCCACATGGTGGTCATCTGTGTCCGCTTTGACCCTCAGGCACTCAGGCATCACGCCCGCGCGCGCGCGTCGTCATGAAATTTTGACCGACTACTCGTCACCGATCGAGTGCTCTTGAAAATGGTTTCGTACGTGAAGGCGTGTAGGTGCAAGGCTGGGAAGATGAAGAAGGTGGGTGTATATCTCCTGGACGACCACCAGCCGCGCCCAGAAGAGACGTCCAAGAAATCCATCGCAAAAAATGTGGCCAGGTGGCAATCCTGTGCTGAGATGATTGTGTGTATTACATACGGTGTCCAATGTACTGCAAGGGATTGATTAAGTACGATAGGTGTGGTCCACATTAGTGTGGACCAGCCAACTGTCGAGTGGCTCGAGGGTATCTTTTGGGGCATGACGATGGTATGAAGTGTGACGTGGCTCGGAGGTGGATATGCGAGTGTGCGACGCTGATACACGAATGCGTGATGACCGTAGAGTAGCAGCGAAGACGACGCGTCGATCGCGGAGGAGAAATGGGACGACATGGCCATCGTGCGCGTGAGTGAGGAGCTGGGTCACGTGGCCYTAGTCATCCACTCACTTGATTGATATATCGTGCTGGAATCTCAGGCGTTTGAAGATGCACTGAACGGAAGACAGAACCGCAGCCCGTCGCGTGTCAAGAAGCCGTCGAAATCGAGTCGCCCGAAGAGAAATGGTCGGAAGGCTTCGGTCGCGTCGGTGACGGATGCGTATTCCACGCGAGAAACCTCACATCAAGCTCCTGCATACGGAGCTGCTGTGCCAGATGCGACACAGTATCAGTCTCAGGAAGACCTGTATCAGGCTGCCTACGCCCAAGCTTATGCGCATTTGCAATCACAGATGCAAGGAGCTGGTGCATATGCGTACCAGACACCGATGACCCATCATACTGCTCCGCCCAGCTACCAAGCACACGCTCCTCCACAATTTCAGCCGTTTTCTCATCCTCAGCAACCGTACTATCACGGTGCACCTACACCAGGAGCGCCTTGGACCCCAGGGATGCAGCCTCCGTCGCAATGGGCAGCTCCACCGTTTCCATCAGTTCCTGGACAAGGCTCGCAAGATGACTTGGCCAACTTGCTCCTTGCGTGGTATCAGTCAGGTTACTACACCGGCCGATACCAAGCGATGCAGGAGATGCGAGCACGTTCCCATAGGTAGAAAGTTCCCGTTTTAATCATTTAACACTGCTCTTGCATCAATTTTGATCCATCTGGTCCACGCAATGTCCGATTCCGTGTCGACTTTGCATTAGGCTAGAACAAGATTTTGGAAATCACACACCTGCTAATCCCCAGAAAATCCGCAACCCAGATACCTGTATAGGAGCTCCAGTTGAAGACTTGACACGGAGCCTTGCGCCATTATACGGAGCTCTTCGAAGCTACAATCCCACGAGGTGGGCAACCCATTTCCCTCCTCAAGCATTGGATTCAACTTCACACCTTTTGGTCATCAAATCTTCGAGAGAAAGTCGATGTAGCAACGACTGGGCTGCGACATTGTTAACGATCTTCGTCGACGCCAAAAACCGCTCCAGCTGAGACTCGTCATCGAGGAGAAATGGTCTCTCAAACCACATTCGTGGTAATGTTCGATGCGTCGCGAGTGCCGATTCGGCACAGGCTTCAACGATTTCCCGGATGCAACGACAGATGTCCTGGATTGACGGACACGTATAGGTGGTGACGTTGATTCGAAAATTGGTCAGAGCGGGGTAAAATGCATGCAGTAAGTCTTCATGCTTCGCCGACGTGTCGAATGCTGCAAGGCAAAAACGTCAGCGTCGTCCACCGAAGTACTCATCTGACGAATTGTCTTACCAACGAGGATCCATATCGCTTCAAACTGAACTTGCAACTTTGCGAGACTGAATGTAGCTTCTCTCATGCTGTTTTCATCTAGAACAGGAAATCAGCAACACCTGGGCCAAGAATGCAGGCGATCAACTTACTGGTAAATGTTTCCTCATCAATGATGCATACACCGTTTCGTTCGTCAATTAAGAGATCAATCGGCGCCTGTAAATCTCGCTCCACGAAGCTGACAGCATACTCGGAGCAGAGCTCGTCAAGTAGATCATCCTATTACCAAGCAAAGATTAGTGTCAGCAGTAGCATTAAACTGCCACTTATCCCATTGTGTTACCTTTTCAAGCAGTCTTGGCGAAGATATTATGCGAACAGCTCGAAGGATTGGTTCATTGATGTTTCGCTTTTGCTTCTTGATCGAGCGACCCGCCGTCAAGGAGCCATCGATGAAGTCATGCTTGTCATTCCCAGTATTAGCGCCAGCAGTGGGTGGAGATCCTCCGCACGCAACGTGAACTCGCAAAAACTCGCTGTAGTGTGCAGATCCTAATGCGGCGCGGTACTTCAATGAYGAAATAACTCGAATTGTTGTCGATTCCTTATCAGGTGTCGCTTCTCCCTTGTCATCACAGGTCATTACAAGCCTGGATGCACCGAACACGGCGCACTCCCCAGTGAGTCACACATCAGCGTTATGATCAACAAAGAACTTACATGAGAACATGGAGCCATATCGCTTGACGAAAGCTTGCACACAAATCGATGATCTCTTTATGGGTAGACGTGGAAGGATTTTCTGATACCCTTTTGAGTTTTGAATGAAGCTGCAAAATAATTGACTCGACCACATCCAATGACACGGACTTCATCACGACAGTGAGTAGAGAGGAGTCGACGCGCAATAGGCGTTTTTGAGCCATTGTCCACAAAGCCGGTCGAGCGAGATGGTCAATCAAAGCTTTTAAACTGGATTGTCCTGGAGTTTGATCAGGAGTATCATGTCCAGGAGTATCATGTCCAACACATGTTGTTGCTTCCAAAGCCGATGATGTTTCTTGACATAGAAACTTGGCAATAAGCTCATCGGTACTTGGCTCCGACACATCAGTTCGAAACCTCACGCGCCTTGACGTCAGCTCGTCGCGAACGGCACCCTGATTCATATACTTTGGGCGATTCATGATCGCCTCAGATGTTATTGCGACAAATTGATTGCTTGAAGAGGCTTCCGCGATCTTTTCATCGAGTCTTCTGCACGAAAAAACACACTCTTGCTCGGCTTCATCGTCATTTAGAACCTCAGGAATCTCAAGTGGAGCCAACGAATCGTGAACATATTCTTCGTACACTTCTCTGACCCATGACACATTCCATATTGACGGCATATTGATCGAGAGGCTTGTAAGTGACTCGGGTAGGGGCGGAATCGACTGGAGGACCCGCTCAGCTTCTCGCTTGATATGATCATGCGCTCGTTCCACTCTCGCAGCGTCGGCAAGGGTGATCTGACTAGGAAGCATTGCTAGCCGCACGTCGGAGATTGTATCCGTCTCACTTTTCGTGAAATCACCGTTGCTCGAAATCGCTCTACGGAACATATCGGACACTTGCGTATCTAGATTGTCTGGTACGGTATTCATAAGCGTGAATGCTGCATTTCGTCGAAGAACAGACTTGAACACTTGAACCGATTCCTTCGAGACACTTTCTGGTCGCCTTGTCCGCAGTATACCGGTGAATGGAACTCTCCGTATCCGGATATCATTAAGCTCTTCGTGGCGACCATCCTGAGACGTAGGGGGCATTATCACTTGCTGACTGGGCAATGATGCGTTAATCTCGCTCTTTCCTTCTTGCTCGGTGGCGGAGAAGATATGAGACAGATCTGACGGCTCGTCGAGGAGCGACTTCAAATCAGCCAGCTCGTCAAATCTTGCGAATAATACTTGCAAGTGCTCTTCAGCTTGTTCGCAAATGGAATTGCCCATCTTCGCACAGAGAGGATCTTGGAGATGAGGCAAATCGAGCTCACGCAGACACGATCCTCCATTCACTCCAGCACCTTGGGTGTGCTGGGTGAGCCTGTTCAAGGTATCTTGGGAGCCAGATGACGGCTGTGTGACCACTTCAGGGCTATCAGGAGTACGCTCACATGCGTCCTTCCGATCAGCACTACCAACAGCATCATCAAGTTATTTCGCGCTCAACCGATGCAGATAGATATGACGTACTCGTGACTATGCAGAGATAGTTGCTCAGCGTCCGGCAAGTCATCCGTGAGGTCATTCTGCGCGACGTGACAGGAGGTTCGAACATTTTGATCGTCCAACTTCATAACCGCAACCTCCACACGTTCCTTCGGAGCACATTCCCTCTCTTGACCATTAAGCTCCCTATCGTTCATTGATAGGAGCCCGGTGGCACACTCGTCTTCCTCTTTGTCAGCTTCCAGTGATGTGAGATCCGATGATCGCGTCCACAAATCCACGCTCGGATCCACATAGTTCCACACAGACACCTCATCCGTCCACACCGCCATCTCTATTGTCCACTCGTCAGCTTGGACTCGCATTGTCGGCGTCTCCCACTTGCTGGTGTCCACTTTCCCCATCAGCCTTGCTTCGTCTTCCTCGATCGCCGGCACGTTTCGCGTCATTGCGTCGTGAAAATCGCGCCAATCTCGCCGAAAGCGGTCAAAATACGCTGCGCAATCGACGCACAATCCATTAGTGACCCGTGCATACCCCATTTAATCGTCCGCTCACCTCTACGCGCGTCAGAACGCATCGCTTCCCCATGCGGCCACGGCCACATCGTGTAGATTTCCCTTTACCATCACTCTGCCACTTCAAGTGCCATAGCATACCGTAACACGCCATATTAGAAGACTGTATCCATGTTGATTGACTAGCGTAACGAGAAACTCTGCTTCTTGGGACTTGGGACTTTTCTCGGACTCGTTTGCTTCTTTGGGCTTGACGCCGCTTGAAACGAGGCATTGGAGAAAACGGAGATGTGCTGCAGCTTGTCCAGGGACGATTTACGTTCCCTCCGTAGATGAGCGAGACTGGCTTGCAGATCGTCTTCCAATGCACTCGCCTGGGCAATCTCGAGCTTCATCAACGCCACCTTCTTCTCCAGCTGACGTAGACGGTAATAGTGCGTGTCTAGCTCTGTCTTGGCATGAGCGGTGTCCATTTTTGTGTCGGCGATCTCTTTCTGGAGCTTCTCAATGTCTTTGTTGTTGAAGCTGACACTGCTCTGTCGTCGCTCGGTGAGTCGCATGAACCCCAGGAACGAAGAGCCCTGCCGCTGCGGATGCTGCGCTTTCCAGGTTTCAATATCCACGATCTGCTGCTCAGTCGTGTATTTCTCAGCGATCGCCAGGTCTCGGTCTTGGAGGTGCTTGACTATCCGCGATTCCAACAGAGAGATGCGTTCTTTGCTTTCGTCGCGTTCGTCTTGGAGATCCTCTACCTTCTCTATGAAGGTGCCTCGCTCTCGATTCGCCACTAAGAGCAAGTCAGCGATTCCCTCACACTCTGCTTCGATTTCCGCGCGTGCAAGCTTTGCTTGTGTGGCGTTTGCAAACGTACCGACCGCTGTACTTGAATCGTTTTCACTATTATCGCCGACTTCAAACGGCAATTTGGTGTGTAGCGACGTGAGTTCGGCCATCGAGGCAGTAAGCAGCCACTTTACGAATGGATCATAATGCTGTAGTGCTGCTGTCGGCGCGTCCAGGACCTCGCTCGATGTATCGACTTGAGACGTGTCACTGGCGAGTATTCCGATCTCGTCGTCCAGAACCAAGTCTGTGTCGATGGACATCTTCACATTCTTCTCGTTGATCATGATGTGCCGCGCCAAGGATCTCACACGCTCTGTTGTTGCCGTATGGGATGAGAATATCGCCGCGAACGCAAGCACCTCAGGCCAAAGATTGCACTGCTTGAGGCTATTTCTGTGTGTTCCGCTCGGGAACCAATCCTGGTGTCCTCAGACGAATACCCATACATGTACAACGCTCCAAATCGCTTTATTACATCCAAGTAGACCCCCCCCCCGGCAGCTGGGTATCAAATCTATCGTTGCACGGCGTCGGGCGTGCCGTAATCATCATCTATCAGTGGCACTTCGTCTTTGTTGTTGTCGTTTGTTGGATGCTCGGTGTGGTACTCGTTCAGCAGCTTGTACATGGCGTCGGCCTCGTCGTATCGACGGAGCTTGAGGTACGCTGACCGCGCTTTTACGAGCATGGGCTTTCGCGACACGATGCGCTTGCGTTCACCATCCATATGGGCAAAGTCTTCAAACAGGTTCGCAACATCTTCGTATCTACGGAGCCTGAGGTTGCAGGTCATACCAATTTCTGTCAGGGCAATGCCGAGAGGGATCCGCTTGTTCAGTCGCAAGGCTCCGATGATACTGGCAGCCTTATCAAGACTCTCGAGCATACCATGACGGTAATACGAGGCAACAACGACTTCGAGGGCCACGTATTTGATTGGGATATTGTTGTCCAAAGTATGGACCAGAAGATCGTCGACCAACGTCATGTGCTTGGCACGCACGGCCGTGATGATGAGCTCGCAGACCACAGCCGCGTTCCAGTGCATCACATCTGGATACTTGGCAAAGAACGAGAGGAATTCGTCGAATGTCTCCAAGTGATCGTCTTCGATCAGTGTCTGAAGCAAAGGTGGGATGCACTTGTTGCTCATGGCGATGCGATGCTTTTGCATGAGATCGAGGAGACCATGCGTAGCGTTCATCGCCTGCATTCGCGAGGCTTCCTTACGCTCGGCCAAGCTCTTGCGCAGCAATCCCTTGCAGATCTGTTGCTTCTTCTCGAACGAAACGTGACGGAGTTCCAGGAAGTCCGAGAGGACACGAAGCATTTCGTCTGTATTCCGCATCTTCCACAGCGTCTGGAGACAGATGTCGAATCGGAATTCGGTGTAGGGGTTCATTGACGCGTTGGGACGGAGCTGATAGAGCGGCATGACACGATGAAGCTCGCCACGCTCAGCTGCCAATCGGATAATCGTCGGGAGAACAGCAGGAGGAATCTCACGCTTGAGTCCGTCGACGATCTCGGTACTCAAATCCACCACCAAGTCAAAGTCAACGTACTTCTCGTCCTTGAGAATCGCGCCAARCAGGTGGAAGTAAGCGGCATGATGCAAAGGAATCTTGCGTTCTCGGACCACATGGAGCAGCTTGAGTGCTGTCTCGGCGTCGTTGACGTGATTGCACGCGAGGAAGGCGGCTTCCGCGATCAACGGAGTGAGGATGATGCGGTTGGAAAACTCTGGTTTAGTGCGCACGACGTCGTCGTCGGTTGAGAGGAAGCCGCTGAGGAAAAGCTTCTCGATCACCTCGTCAAAGCGCTTCTGCTTGTTGAGAGCCACGGCAWAGTGGCCACAGATCACCGACCAGTGCTTGGCGTTGGTCGCAAACTCGGGGAAGGCTTCGTCATAGAGGAATGCGATGCTCTCGACCTCTTTGAACTTGCCTGCTTGCAAGAGCGAAGCAAGCATTCGGTCCAGTTGGCGCGTCATGATGCGCTGACGACGACGATGCTCAGGATATGGCTCCTCAGGCTCCGGACTCTCGTCAAACGCCCGTGCTGCGCGTTCTCGCAGTTGCTTCAGGTATTCCTTCGCTCTATAGGGCACACACACACACACACACACACACAGTCAATACACGCCTCACGAGACCACCACATACCCTTCATACCTGCTCAGATCGTCTGTTGTTAAACCAATCAATCGAGCAGCATCATGGAGCCAATCCGGCCTTGACGCAAGGCTCCTGGTAATCCCAGTACCCTTGCGGTCTTCCAACTGCTCTGCCAATGCCATGGCCGTGACAATCGGCGTGGGAATCGCCTTGGTGAGCACGTGATCCTTGTGTGTCACTCGGGATCCCGCCTCGCCTCGCGGTTCCTCCGCACTCGTCACCGCGCTCTCGCACTCGGTCGCCGCCGTGGCCACGGCCGCACTGTGCCACTGGGCACTCTGCGAGCTTCGCACGGCGCGCGTGACGCCCAGCGCCGCCTTGGAGCGCAGCAACGCCGTCATCGTCACCCTCCGAGTGTCCACAGCCACCCTACGCAGCCCTCTTCTTCAAACGACCTTCGCGCAACCTTCATTCGATACAAACCTGTTTGTATCCAAGTCGTTACGAACCGTTACGCTCACCCTTGATGATGAGCTCACTTCGACTTTGTCCGTCCTGGCGGGAAGAAGCCATCCACTCCACCATCCGAGTCGTGCGTGACGTGCCAAGATGAGCTGGTTCCGCAGCAAGATCAAGCTGGTGGCGGCGCGCGCGTCGGATATCGTGGCCCAGGCTGCCGACATCGTCGCGCCGCCACTCTACGAGTCGCGCGTGGACGAGTTCCATCACCGCTGGATGACCGTCTCGCGCTTTCTCGAGACCGTCATGAACCGCGACGTGGACGCCGTCGAGCAGCGACGACTGCTCCTAGAGTCACACACGCGCGACTCGCTGCAGAAGCTCGTGCTGCTCATCTACGCTGAGGAGAACGCCACGGACCGCCAGGAGCTCACGGCGACGCAGCATCCGTCGCTTCGTCTCTCGGAAGTGGACGGGCAGACGGCGCAGGAGAGCACACGCGCGTGTCTCGAGTACTTGCTCGAACGACAGATCATCCCGCATCTCTGTGACGTCGGTCGACGCGACCAGCCGTGTGGCATCATGTCGTTGACGCTGCAGTTCGTTGGCGCCTTGCTCGGCCGTGTAAACCATCCGATTCTCCCGACGCGGGAAGTCCACATGGCGGTCGTGGGCCTCATCCAGGCCGCGACAAAGAAGGAAGTGGAAGATCCAGTCGTCCGCAAGTGTCTGATCACATTGCTCAACATCTTGTGGAAGAAACTGCGAGGGGACCCCGTGCAGACTGAGTTCTTCTTCGCCAATCGACAGGGTGACGTCTCGGACCTCGTGCTCTTCACAGGCCTCTTGCCGCACATGTACGCGGTTGGGAAGATCGGCGAGAAGTGTCGAGAAGCGCTCGTGATCGCCGCAAGCATGCACGAAGAAGCGCTCTGTCGGTTCGTGTTGAGACTCACGCCTTTCTGTCATTATGCCGTCAACGGAGTCATCTCGGCCTTCGATGCGCTTCCCAGAACATTACCCGATAAAGTGACACCGATGGTTCCGAACACGGCAGTAGCGGTGACGCGAGGCATCGACAGTGAGCTCCAGTTCCTCGCAACGCGTCTCCGGTTCTGCTGTACTCTGGCGATGGTCGGACGCTTTGAACTCGTCGATATTGACGAAAACACTGGCACAGAGTCGCGCTCGTCCATCACAAACGAGATCTTGGCGCAGTTCCGTGCTCGCTTCCTCGAAGGTCCGTTGCTGGACGCACTGATGGACACGTCTGAGGCCACGGCGCGCACTGGAACGCTCTACACGCGCATCATGTTGGAAGAACTGGCGGCCTGTAGTCGTGACATTAACGCAAACCCGCTGCTTCTCGTGTTCGTCCAGTTCCTCGTGGAACAGGGTGTCTCGTCGGCGGGTGAGGAAGCCACACCATTGATCACTGAATCGCAAGCTACGGCTCAAGAAGAATCAGGCGAGCGTCGTTTGCCAGTGGATCTGATGCACCGCATGGACTCGCTGTCCAGTTCGCTCAGCATCGCCACGATGGATCTCTTCACGAGTCTCATGGAGTTGCAGGATCCATATATCGACGAGACGCTGCTTGGCGAGGCTTCCGCTGACACGGAGGCACCTCGTGGCAGCGTGTTGGCACTCAGTCCACACGGCCAGAACAACAGCGCGATCTGGTTCGCCTCGCGCTTCCCAGACTCAGCTGTTGCCTCGAACGCACACGTTTGGAAGATCCAAGCGTTCGACTCGATGGCCAGTAACGTGGATATCCCACTGCAGAACGATACCGAGAACTCGGAAGACCAGATCGTCTCGTTGCTCTCGTACATTGCGGACGCCGAGTACGTCACGTGTCAGCGCGCTCCTGCTGTCCTTGATGACTGGGAACTGAGCGACGACGAAGACGAAATCGACGACCAGGAGCAGGAACAACTCGCTCCTCCTGACAACAAGCCCGCTGCTAACGGTGAGGAGACACCCGAGGCCAAGCGAGACAGCACTGGCTCGCCAGTCAAGCGTAATCGTAAGGGTTCAGATGCTGGCTCATCGTCGTCACGCACTGCTGCGACGCGGAATGCGATGAAGCCGCTCAAGGAAGTGCCGTTGACGCTAGGCATTGCATCCTATACGCCAGTGGTGACCAAGTATCGCACTGACAGCACTGCGAGAACGAGTGTGAGTGACAAATCCGACGACGCTTCCACGGCCTCAGTGTTGCCAACTTTCTTCCGTCTCGTCCTGAATCGTCTTGAGCGCGTGCTTGAGAGCTCGTTCCAGGAGAACCTAGCGTTGTCGGGTCTCATCTCGGTCCTCGCGCAAAAGACACGGTACTCAGACATCGTGTTCGACCTCAGTGAACAACGTGGTGCTGGTCAGAGCATCCGTTCTGTCCTGGAAGAAGTCCACGGGGATGCTGTTCGTCGCACCGACCGCCTTAACAATGGCGCTCAGCGACTCGCAGAGATGCGTCGCAAGCTCGTGGAAGAAAACAACGATGCAGCGCTGAATGATCACGAAGCTGAGACGCGTTTGCTCTGCGGATTCATCATCTTGGACGAGATTCTCAAGGAGCTGTGCTCCATTCTCTTCGCCAAGGAGCGTGTTCGTAGTCTGCCCGTCAAGCCTGAAGGGTACTACCTCGAGCCGAAGCGTCTGTCGATCACTTCGCCTCGACGCGGATCAACTGAGAGTCGTCGCGGCAGCGTTGTGAATGAGGAAACTCCGCAGAGCATTGGCCAAGAGCTGGAGCAACTGATTAAGGACGCCGAGGCCATGGTCGGCGGTCTCTCGACGATCGACCCAAATGACCCAATGTCCCCGAAGTCTGAGCATGCTGAACTCGTTATGTAGGAAGAAAACACGCAACGTAAGTTATTAGAATCCACGTTCATTGCCTGCTGATTGATCTGAGTGGCCTCGTATGCATTGAACCACAGCTCAGTGCTCGCAAAGCGAGAAGAGCAGGTGGGTGCTCGTCTGTAGGCCTACGTTATATGTCCGACG
>NSDO01000164.1:49240-59378 GCA_002286825.1 Lagenidium giganteum | reverse complement strand
TTCAACTCACTTGCCATGCCTTTCACGATGAGACTCACGTCCGAAGATTCAAAGCATCTAAAGGGGCAAAGAATGAGGGACCATGAAGTTGATAGTACGTCAACGAAAAGACTCACCGGAAGAAAAAGTCGATCTCGGTCTGGAACAAGTGCATGGTTCTGTCCGCAAAGACTGGACTGAGATCGATCCGGAAGACGCCGTTCGCGTTATCTGGCTGGCAATTGAAGCGGTCGATCAAAGATGAAGGGAACGCTGACGGATTGAGCCATGGGATATTGGACTTGGTCGAGCCTGAAGGAGACGGAGCCGGAGGACCACGGACGCCAGCATTGCTGGCTGGCGGGAAACCACGAGCCGGCTCGACAAAAGGTTCTGCAGAAGCTCGTGATCCACGACTGCTCCGACGGGACGAGTGCTCGCTAGGTGGACGACCATCGTAGATTTCTTGAGATGCCGAGGATGGACGAGTGCGACCGGTGGTGCCCTCGAATGCGTGCATGCGAGAAGCTGGTGGAACAGTACCTACTGGGATTGAAGGTGGCAACTGGCCTGGAGGATGTCTGTGCTCGTACATTGCTGGAAGCGCTGCATGGTCACGCTGTCGGTATCCCAGTCCATCCGGCGCTGGGCCTCCTCGAAAGCCGCCTGGTGGTGCCCCGCTTTGACTCACAGGTGGTGTGTACGTGCCACGATGCGAGCCGCCACGTTGGCCGTTAGGAGGCGCATCAGCATAGCGCAAGCGTCGATGCTTGCGCATTTCTTCTGGCTCATCACCGAGCGCGCCATCCGCCGAGCGCGGCATGCCGCGAGCGCTTCGAACTCGAGGTGATTCTGGTTCCTCTTGCGTCAGATCGATGTGGTTGCCACCCGCAGCTCGATCCAGAGGGGGTGGTGTTTTTCTCGATCGTATTCCGTCACGCGCGTGGCCATTGCTCAGACGGCCGCTGCCGACCTCCCCTTCTGCGACGCCGTGGAACGGACTGGCGCTTCTAGATCGGCCGTTGGTTGGTGGCAACGAGCGTCGACGCTCTCGGAATCGCCTGGCGTCACCTACACCGTCCTCTCGCCCGCGTTCCATTCCCACGGCCGCGTGTCGATGCGAAGATCGACGCGGCAACTCCTCCATAATGCTCTGCACCCGCGCGGCAAGAAGAGGCAGATCGCTCAACGGCGCCTTGGGCTCGGCCTCTTGTCGCTTGCGGAACGTCGTGAAGCAGCTCCATCGACAGAAGAACTCGCCTTCCTCGGGCGTCTGCGGCAGCTTGGCGCACTGCGCGTGGAACACGTTGCTACAGCATTGACACGTGAGGAGGTTTTCGGCCGCGCCACGCTCGAGACAGAGCGAGCACGCAGAGCTCTCGTTCGGCGAGGGCGAGGGCGGCATCGCTGCGTCGTCCGCCCCCTTGCTTGRTGGAGACTCGGTGCGCTCTGCTTCTGGCGACGGCGTCTGCGCACTCGGCACACTCTCCTCCGCCGGCGTCCCCGCAGAGCTCGTGGCGGTGGTCGTCGCCGTGGCCGTCGCCGCGGTGGACGCGCTTGTGGCCTCGACCACCGTCTCGTCACTGGACGGAGGCGTTGTGGACGCGCTGCGGTCGCCGCCTGCGCCCTTGGGCCGCATCTTGAGCTTGTCCTTGGCCATCGTTCTGCCGCCTGCGGTCGGACTCTGGGCGTACATGGGGGCAGCGAAAGCGCGGAATTACACATCTGGCCCCAAATGGAAGCATAATTATGTCCAAATTACCATTTTTCAAGTAACTATGTCCAATCTACGAAACTAGACAGCTAGAATGATGGTCTCTTGCCATTCTGGAAGGACAAGCCATCGATCGACTGGGGTGACGACGACGACGACGAAGCCAACGGACGACATGCTCGCGGTGACGACGCACGGCGAGGCGTCTGGCATGGAGACGCTGACCTCGCGCGGCTCACTCTCGGACTTGTCCATGCGGAATCTCTTTGCCGCGGACGAAGAAGACGACGATCTGATGGCGCTGCCCACCGTTACGGAGCTGCTTGTCGAAGTGGGTCGTCTGCAACTCGAAGTGGGGCAACTGGGCCCCGCGAACGCCGATCTGGACGCCGACATCGAGTCGCTCGACGGCAGCGAGAACAGCATGACGATGGTCGGTCGTCGCCCTCGACTACGCTCGGATCCACGCCTCCCCGTCGGTTTGACTCGTGCAGATTTGAATGCGTCCTTCTCGTCTGACAATGGTGTCCTTCCAAAGCGGCGATCCACGAGCAACATGAGCGCGCGGATGCTGAGTACGGTGCCCCGTGTGGCGGCGCTGACCAAGGAGAACATCTCGTTGTTACGCGCGCCGTCCGACCGACGCAACTATGCCGGCTCGGTCGCGGGTTCACAGCAGTCGCGTACATCCGTGCGCACCGATGGCGGGGCCGTCTTCTCGCGATTGTACCAGCCCGACTTTTACAAGCAGCGCGACGCCAAGCTCAAGTCGCTCAAGGACCGCCAGGAGATCAACTTTTCGTTTCTTCCACGGACCAACCATCGCTCTTCCATCTCCTCGCGCGACTCGATCGGCTCTTCCTCGGTCAGCTCCATGCGTTCCACCAACACCGACGTGCTCAACGTCTCCAGTCGTCTGTACGACCCGGAATACATGCGCAAGCGCACGGCCAAGCTCCAACGCATGCGCGAAGAGCGCGAAATGCGCAACTGCACGTTCACGCCGACGATCAACCGCAAGGCCACGCCGACCACGACGCCGGCCGCCACGCCCAGCAAACCATGAGATCTATATCTAATCACCGTCCCCATAGAGGACGAGGCATGTTAAATACCACCCTTGTGTATCCATTTTCCCCCAGGACCAATGGAGCCATTTCAGGAAGTTTATCCTAGATTAGGACATTGTAACCCGAGAGTGTAACCTCACTTGGTCATTTCCCAGTTGGATCCGAGTAACCACACGATGAGCTCGCGGAAGAAGCCGTTCAGCGGCAAAGCCAAGAAGCAGCAGGTGTGCGCGGAGTATGCACGTGATAGAGCAGTAAACAAGATGTCTGATGGTGGTGGGGTGGACGTAGCTCAAGGAGAAACGCGAGCGCAATCGCCAGCGCCGTGCGATCGACTCGGATGACGAGGACGCGTCCAAGACGGAAGAAGTGGAGGAAGTGGTGACTCCAGTGCAGGTTAGCGTCGGTATGGAGCTCTGTATGTCACGTGTGATTAATCTCTTTGATGGTGTAGAGTGGACGTGGTGATCTACGTACTGTCTTCCAGGCGGAGCCGAGAAGCGCGATCGAGAAACGGAAAAAGGATGCCACGCGGACGCTGGTGTACGCAGCTGATCGCGGCAACTCGCAGTCGATTTATGAGTATGGCATCCACAATCAAGAAAACCAGCCGCCCATCTTACTCAAGCCCAAGTGGTCCCTAGATCTGACACCTGAAGAGCTCATTGCTGCCGAAGACGAAGCGTATCGCGCGTGGATTCACGAGCTCGAGACTATTCAGGTGGAGAGTGGCCAACGATACAACCTGTTTGAGCGAAACATTGAGGTTTGGAGACAGTTGTGGCGCACAGTTGAGCGCTCAGATGTGCTCGTTCATCTGNGACCGATGCCGAGCGCTGCAACACCAGCTTGCTCAAGCTCATCGGACAGACGGGCTTGACAATTGATCGAAGCCAACGCGACGTGCTACGTCGAGAAGATGAAGACACACTCACAGTCGGTTTTGTGGGTGAACCCAATGTGGGCAAGAGTTCGTTGCTCAATAGCGTGTTCGAGCGCAAGCTCGTAAGCGTGTCATCGACACCTGGCCATACGAAGCATCTCCAGACTCACTACTTTGAACGTGTCGAGCTCTTGGAATGCAGCAGTGTCTTCAACCGTGTGCTCGTGTGCGACTGTCCTGGAGTCGTCTTCCCTCGCCTTAACGTCCCTGTGGCTCTTCAGATCCTCTTCGGTAGCTTCCCAATCGCCCAGACGCGCGAGCCGTACAGCGCCATCCGATTTATTGCCGAGAACTGCGATCCACCCATGGACGAGATCTACAAGCTAACACCAGTGGAAGAAGACGACGACGGTAAGTCGTACTGGGTGATGATTTATGCATCTGGAGTTTCAATTATGATATTTATTTTCTTTGCAGAATGGACGCCTTACACGCTCTGCGAAGCGTACGCCAAGCAGCGTGGTTTCCACATCAAGGGCGGCAGGCTCGATCTCCATCGCGCAGCCAATCTCATCCTCCGCGACACGCTCAACGGACAGAAAGTCGTGCTGTCGTTCCCACCGCCTGCTCTTACCGTCAGCTGAGAGTGAATCATCCGTCTTGCGCTCCTCTTGACACATCACTCACGCAGCAATGGGCTGTGTATCCCTTGGGTTGTGATCATTTGACTCGGTTTGAGATGTCAGCACGCCAGACAGCTAACTATGCCACTGTGAGCAGAACACGGTGCGTTTGGCAGTGTCATATTCAACAACCGGTGTATTTTGGTCCTTCTATAAACTAAATGTGTGGAGGCAAGTTCACCTCATTTGAGATTGCACTAGACCATCACTCTTCTTCAACCCGCATCAAGACTCATCAGTGTGGAATTTGCCGAGGAGCGAACAGAGCACACGACGACGRCGACAATGGACGAAGCCTACGAGTACGCGCTCGCGTGCGAAGGAGAACGCAACGGCGCGCTCTCAGAGGACCAATGGCTCGCGTGGGAGGAGCAGATGGCGCTGGCTGTCGACGTGGCCGCCAAGAAGCGCCTCGTGCTCAGCGACGCGTGTTGCCCGACTTTGCCTACCGTATTGCCGTGTGCACACTATTGGAAGTGCAAGAGCTGCTCGATAAGAAGACAAGTGAAGGTGCGCAAGCAGCGGAGAGTCTGTTGGAGACCAAGTGAGAGGAGCTGGATGGGAACGAGCGCGATCTGATGGACCGCGGACTCGAGAAGAAGGCTCGCCGTATCAAGTATCGCCGCGCGGTATTGATGCTGGAAGCTGCGATCCAACTGAGCAAGAGTAACGAGGAGATTCAGGTAAGGATGTATGCTGTATAGAATGCAAGTCACGTATAGCTGATGATGTAATGCGTACACGCAGCGCTTGAGCCAGAGCATGGCTAGTACAATGGGAACGACACTATCGGACGACCCGCCGCGCAACATGGAGATGACGAGTCAGGTGGCAGCTACACTCCCGACGCAACTCAAGTAAGTACTGCCGGATGTAGTCGATGCGACCCTCATTTATCATGCTGACTATGTCTCGGATGTACTGGTGCAGTTTGGAGGACTTGTCAACCGAGGCGCTAATCACGAACTATCTGGCCCTACTGGTGAGCGAGAAGGACGAAGGAGATCTCGAGAAGAGAGCTAAAAGGATTCTTAGCGACATGAAGGTGTACGCTCGAGAATTGTTTTTCGCCAAGGTGTACTCGGGCTCAACTGAGCTCTCGGCGGACAGTCGATGGGTTATCCTTGAACTGCTCTTGGATGAATATGCATTCGACTTCACCGAGATCGATGGGTACGTATTCGTACATAATTGCGCTGATACTAATATGACATTAGTAACAGTGTATACTTGGACCTTGTGATCGAAGATATGAAGCGCGAAACGGAGAAGAAGAAAGGGTTTGGRTCACGGAAAGCTCACAAACGATTGTCACTACAGCAGCTGCACTCTCTATTGGAAAATGAGCCCCAACTCGTGCAAGCCGATGTTAAGTATGCCATCGGTGTGTGAAGCTCATGCTTTCAGCAAGCGAAGACGAGAAACGCACGAAATGTGACTTGTCAACCATCGAAAGTGATGAAGTTGATTACAACTGTATCGAACGCTGGGTGACTTTCTTGGAGAAAATGGGACCGGAGGTGAATGTCGTCCGAGTTGCACTTCTTCATGCTCAGCTCCACATCTTGCGATTCCAAGAGTCGTCAGAGCTGCTCTGGTCGAAGTTTCTCCAGTACGTCCAGATCCCACGATTTGGTGTTGATTTCGTCAGTGTCAACTTCCTCAACCAAGCCGCTGATGATGCGATGGTCGTGTACAATGGGACCGACCCCACATTCGCAAAGGAATATGGTGTGTCCGTCCAACCGACATCGTCCAGTTCCATTGACGATGTCTCAACCTCACTTGGATTGAAAAAGATCACGGCTGAGACGGACTTGCGACTGGTGAGAGACATTCTGCACAACCTATGGGCCATAAAGACGTTCTTGAAAGAAAACGAGGCGACACTACATCAGTATCTGTCGTCCACGTTCTTGAATACCGAGAAGCCGCTCTTCATGGTGAAGTCAGGGTGTGGAGAACTGGCGGATTGGATTGACAAGCTGCCAAAGAAAGGAGCTGAACTACCAGAGTGGTCCGTCGGTACCGACATCTCGTTCTGTGAATCAAGTCCTCAACACGTCCGTGTTGAAGACGAGCTCAACTTCGTCGTTCGGGTTCGAAATGTCCAAAAGCTCACAGTGCATGTGTACGAGATCCGAACAATTGACTACTACTCGACGGTTCGCAAAGAAGTTCAACGCGATATCTGTCTTGATGGTCTTATGCCAAATGAAGAGCTACAGATCGATCTGAGTCACCTTTCTCCATGGCAAGAGGAGCGAGTGCCGATCCGGATCGCTGGCAAGTCTGGACGACATGGTGTATTTGTGGTGGAGGTCTTCGAGAAAGGCATGACATGTCGTGCAGTTCTACGGAAGGGTTTTCTACGTCATGTGAAGTTGGTGAGTGCGCGAGGTCACGAATTCACGGTGTTTGATGAGCAAGGCAATCTTGTGAGAGATGCATCGGTGAGCCTGAAGGAAGGTGAGGAACACGCACAAGCTCCACGAACATACAAGGCTGACGAGCATGGTACCATTGTTGTACCATTCCATCAGAAACGATACTATTCAGACAACTTTGGTCTCGTGCTATGTCACGGGAACTTCGGTTTCTTTGATAACAAGTTCCGGTACCTGGGTGCGCGTTATGACCTTCGCGCAGATATGCATATCAATTCGGAGCAACTGCGTCCGGGTGATATCGCTCAGTTGATGATTATTCCCCAGCTATTCGTTTATTCAGCCAGTCACCCGATCTCCCTCGATGTTCTGACAAACGTCAAAGTGAAGATAGAATTCAACCGTCTATCGAGCAGTTCAAGTCAAGTGGAGCGTGATTTTGACAGTATTCAAGACCTCCTGGAAGCGACGATTGCGTTTGAAGTACCACAGAACGCTGCGGATTGTCATGTGGAACTGAGTGCCAACATTGCGCCCAACGATTCCGATCTGGTCACGACAAGCAATCTTCCTTCCGTGGATTGCTCAAAGCGGTTTGAGGTTCAGCGCATCGCTCAGTTCAACGGAACCTACACACCTCACTTCTTCCGGTGTGGGTCTGATTTCCACAAGTCGGTGGCAACTGCGTCGGCCTTTTACGTCTCCGTTCTTGGTCACAACGGCGAACCAATTGCTGATAAAGAAGTTCGCATCAAGTTACATAACATGCACACGTATGCACCGGTTGAACGCAGTCTTCAGACAGACAGTCGTGGTGAGATCCGTTTGGGAGCTTTGAAGGACATCAAGGGCATCACAGTGGCGTTTCCGAGCAACCTCGGAGAGGAATGGAAGTGGGATCTCCCGAATTGTCGTCAACATCACCCGCGGTTCGTGAATTGTTCCACCGGCGATCGGGTCGAGATTCCGTCGCCTATTGCTTACTCGGACGACATTGTTTCWTGGATTACCAACCGCCAGATTGTGGTCTGTAAGAAGGTCAAGACAGCTCCACGTTTGATGTTCGAGGACGTAACAAGTACCAGCCGACTCACAGTGATGAAAAATGAGAACGACAGGGCAGTGGGGGTGTCGTTTGTTGCCGTCGGTTCTGGGAACTTCGTGTTCAGATCGCCAATGCTACGCACGGACGTACAACGTCGTGGCTCGTGTGCAAGCGTTTCATCGAATTGTTGCGCTTACAGACCCTCCGAACTGCGTATGTCGATGTACGCAAACAACGCAGTGAGCTCATGTTCGAGGCGTCACCTTCAAAGAACGAGTATTTGACGAGTCGGAGAATCAGTGACGAGTATTCGTACGTCTTGCAGCGCCGGGGTCTTCTGAAGATGAATCCGAGCTCTCTCGCATTCGTCGGGTCGTCTTCTCTTCCAATGCCGACTCTTGTGCAAAATCCAGTTGTGTTGGACCAGAGCGACATGGATGACCTGGCGACGAGAGATGGTGAGAAGATTTCGACGGCGAACAATGGTGATTTCGATATGAACTCGGACTTATTTGCCCAAATGATGCGTGGCGGGGGTAGATAAAAGACGAACATATTTCCAAGAATCTGCTCGTCGGAGATTGCAACAAGCATCGACTTTCTCCCAAAAACGTCTCAGATGGTCATTTCAACCACTGTTGACAACGATGGTGTCGCCTCTTTCTGCCTAGGCGACTTGCCATTCTTGGCTGATACAAGCAACAACCAAGTCTTCGAGGCATTCGTGGTCGCGGCAGATCACTCGAATGGACAAGTCACGTGGAGAGAAGATCAGATCAACTTGTCGGGTGAATCAAGTGTGTCCTTGAGTTTGCCAACTCGTGATGTACGACTTGCGAAACCAGAAGCACTCACTCCAGCGGAAGCCAGAGTGATGCAACAGCAACGCCACGACTGCCTCTACTTTGGCGACAGCCGAACGTTCAACAAGACGCCATCGAGCAAGTATGTGTTGTATGAGACGTTGAGCGACGCTATTTATTTGTGGAAGAAATTGTGTGCTGATGTCCTCCCGTCTGGCTTAACAGACAAGCTGCAGCAGTGGTCCACGATGAACGACCATGCGAAGACGGCGTACTATTACGCAAATGCATCGGATGAGCTCAACTTCTTCCTATACTGGAAGGATCACCAGTTCTTCGACCTGCATGTCAAACGGCTCGTCCAAGGAAAGCTTGTCAAGTCCCTTTTGGATTATTATGTGTTGGAAGACCACAGTGCCATCTCGACTCGGATGAATAATGCGCTTCATCATCTTGGATATGCGCCATCCACTCCACAGAACAATGAACGCTCAGAAGCCGGGACTGCCGAGATCAACAAGGAGAAAGAAGACGACAGCGCGAGCAAGCAGAAGACCCAAACCGACCTCAAACGCAATGCTGAACCATATATCCTACCCGGGAAGGTGCGACAAGTACAAGAGAAGCGATTCTTTGCGAGCGAAAAGCCTGACATCGACGGACGGAACATGTTCTGGAGAGACTACGCCGTATATCTCATGAATTCGCATGACCAACACGGCCAACCGACGTCTCCGACACCACCTTTCTTGTCGTCATACTTCCCAGAGGCACTGCACAGTATGACTGAAGGTGTGATGGCGCTCTCGATTCTGGGGCTCGCGACGGATGCGGTGCCAACTGACATCCATGAAGATCCAACTGAATCAATTGTGCGTTTCGATTGTTCTTCCAACGTCGTCTTGTATTATCAATGCATGGGTGAAGCAACCATCGATGAAGCTCCGAACACGGCACTCTTGGTGAAAGAGAAGATTGTACTCAAGTCCGAAGCAACAGACGCTCAAGATGTCTCACAGCTGCGAGGTGCTCACGAATTCGTGGTCAATCGAGTGTACCGATGCATCATTGAAGTCGTCAACGTCACGTCATCGAGCGTGAATGACCTCAATCTCTTGATGTAGATCCCACACGGATCCATCCCACTCACCAATGCTGCGTTCTACACGACGAACAAGGTCATCGAGATTGAGCCTCACAAGACGAACACGTACGAGTTCGACTTTTACTTTCCACACGAAGGTACATTCGTGCACTACCCTGCTCAGCTATCGATGAACAACAAGGTGGTCGCATGGGCCTGTCAAGGCAATGCCGACACCGTGATTGTTGTCCTGCCGAAGTCCAGTATTGTGGATATGACGTCATTGAGTGATGTCTCGGCTCGAGGCTCACTGACCGATGTGATCGAGTTCATGGAGAGAGAGAAGGATATCACGAAGCTATCGATGGAGACCCTCCAATGGCGGTGTCAAGATGAGTCATTCTACTATGGACTGGTACAGTACCTCCGCGACCGATTTGTGTATGTCGAAAGTGTATGGAAGTACTCGCTCAAACACGGTGATGTCACT